>JABWIB010013281.1:5223-16804 GCA_016617825.1 Platyplectrum ornatum
GCCGCTGTCATTATTGTGTATTCCACCATGGAGAACCTTATTCCTCTAATGGAGGAGGCCTCATACCAAAACATTACAGATAAGATCTGGTTTGGTGGTGGCAGCTGGTCTATTACTTCTGACTTCCCCAGAACAGACATTTTAACAACTTTAAATTGCAGTCTAGGTGTGTCACCTGCAAGTGGAAAAATTCCAGGTTTTAAAGAATTTCTTTACAGCATCCACCCATCAAAGTATCCAGATGACATCTTTATGAAGGAATTTTGGAGTAATGCTTTCAGTTGTGTTTGGCCAACAGACAATCCCTATAATTATACATTTTCAAACATATCTATAGATCAAACTCCTTGGTGTACAGGAAATGAGAGATTAGACAGTATTGATCCAAATGTATATGATGTTAACAAATTTGTATATTCCTATAAGACTCACAATGCTGTATTTGTTATTGCCCATGCACTACATGATATGTATTCCTGTATACCAGGAAAAGGTCCCTTTATCAATGGATCCTGTGCAGATATTTTTGGATTTCAACATTGGCAGGTACAGTATAACACATAAACATAAAATATATATTAAATATTCATTCTTTATATTTTTATATAGAAAAGTCGATTATACTATGTGTTTATTTTCAGTAAATAGTATTATATTATGGAAATGATAAAATATGTAACAGATTTTAATTCTTGATTTAGCTAGGGTTGTTGATTACCTCTACAAATGAAGAATATTTCTGAAAATAAAATTTGCTGTTTTTTTTTTAATTGCTTTTTAATGTTATAAAGTCAGAACATAGCTCCTGACCTACAGAAAGGTAGATAGTAAAACCGTGTGCTTGGAAAACACACATATATAGCTGAATTGATTAGTAGATATCAGTTCATCATACAGTATTTGATATAATTTTTTATTAATCCATTTTAAACCATTAATCCACAAACACAATGAAAATCTTCAGTGGGGCTAAAACGTATTTGGACAGCCACTGATTGTGCAAATTGAATAACTTAAAAAAATTAGAGAGGTTTTTAATTCTCATCATATGTATACTTCTACTGTGAGAGGTAGAATTTTTGAAAAAAAAAAACTGGATATCTCATTGTATGTTTTTTAACCAATTTAAAAATATTTTTAAATATTTTCTGGCTCTCACAGATCTGTTACTTCTTCACTAACCCATCTCTTGCCCCAGGAAGGGCTTTAACGTGAGCCGCCATACATGTACAGTGACATTATTTACTGTCACCCTGCACTGTCATGCGCAGGGTCCCAAATAGACCACGCCATTAAGGGGCTAAGAAGCTCCTCTATCCTCTATATTAACTTTATTAATGGCACTTTTTTGGTGGTTAATTGTATAGACACCTGTCCACACCCCCAACAGTCAGACTGCTACCTCTCCACCATGGCCAAGACCAGAGAGCTGTCTAAGGACACCAGGGACAAAATTTTAGACCTGCACAACGCTGAGATGAGCTACTCGAATAGGCAAGCAGCATGATGAGAAGAGATCATCTGTTGGCACAGTTATTAATGGAATAAATGCCAATATCTATGTGGGACCTGGTCAATGACCTCAAGAGAGCTGGGACCACAGTCACAAATGTTACCATTAGTAACACACTATATTGTCATGGAAAAAATCCTGCAGTGGCCGAAAGGTACCCTTGCTTATGCCAGCACATGTCCAGGCCCATCTAAAGTTTTCTAGAGACCATCTGGATGATCCAGAGTTGGACTGGTAGAATGTAATGTGGTCAGATAAAAGCAAAATCAAACTTTTTGGTATAAACTTAATTCGCCTGATTTGGAGGGAGAAGAATGATGAATGGCATTCCACTGTGAAGCATGGGTATGGACAGGGGACAGGACGACTGATCTATATTAAGAAGAGCATAAATGGGGTCTTCCTCAATAAGAGCATTGAAGATGGTATGTTACTGGGTCTTCCAGCATGACAATAACCCCAAGCTCATCACCCGGGCAACTAAAGGGTGACTTCATAAGCATTTTAAGGTCTTGGAGTGGCCTAGTATTGAGTTAAACTTTTTTATTGCCCAAATATTTATTTCCACAAGAAAATGCAAGTACATTGTTTAAAAATCATACAATGTGATTTCACTTCACAGTCCTTCATTTACTTATGGTGAGAGATGACTGTAAGAAAAGCCAATAAGGGTCCATCAGTGCACCACAAATAGGACTACCACAGAAAATAATTGTTCTGGCAATGCAATTTGACTCAAAGCATGCTTTTCCAAAGGTGTTGCTGAAACTTCGATATACAGTTAAATGCTGGTCAGTAACCATTGCTAATCTAGGGCTCCACTGACCGATTGAGTACCCTGCACTAAATATTCAACATAAGTTAATTTAACTATAGCAACATACAACTTAACTATAGCAACAATAGATGTATAAATTAACATATTTCAAGCAGATCAATTAGACACATTCCTAATAGTTGTTTATAGATTTGTTTTGCTTGGATTGTGGTCTTAATTAATTGGATTGTGCTCTTAATTAATCGCCTCTTTTCTTTTGCTGTGACTATTAGCAGCCTTAGGACTTTATTTGAGGGCACCCTTGTTCTCCCAACTTGTAGTAACAGTTTAATTTCAAAGTACTTTCTTACTTTACTTGCTTCCAGCAAGTATCCCAAAAGCATGATAGTATGCTTTTGCGCCATGCTGTTGGCAACTCGGAAAAGTTGCAGTTCCACCAGTTCCAGCTAGGTGGGGTACTAATGCTGAAGATAGCCATTGTCATTGACAGGACAAGCTTTAGCTACAAAGCATTAGTTCAGTCTTTTGACACTTTTCCCGATACTGATAGCAATATTTTAGAAGTGTCATATCTGTATTTGGTTCACATGTCCTCCACTTAAGGTAGTAGGTAGTATTTTCAAAATAAACACCTTCAGTCTCTTTGAATAAGCTTTATAGAACTTAAAATGGTGCCTTTCCACAGGAGTTAACATTTTATATTTGCTCCTGTCAGTCTTGTAAATATGTTATTTATTATTCCTCTATATTAATATAGATTAACTTTTGTACTTTTGTTTTCCCAAGTAACAGTGATCTGATAACATTACTCATAATCAAACTGTCTTTTGATTATGAGTAATGTAGTAATGTATAAAGTAATAGAGAATCTATTATTGATGGAGCATTGATGTCTCCCACAGTAGTCAAAGTGGAAATTTAGTAGTGGGGGTATAGACATTTAGAAGTGGTGGTATGGAAACAATGAATATCCAACGAAAAACCTACTACTTTTTAAATGACTTACACACTCACATGCATTTTTATTTGTCCGCTTTGTATAATAGTTGATCTTATTAAGTACAAAGTAATGTTTTTATTTTAATTCACACAAGTTATCCGTTTCTTTCAGCTTCTTCATTACATTAAAAAAGTAAATTTTCTCAATACTGCAGGAGAACAAATAATATTTGATAAGAATGGAGATATTCTCCTTGACATGGACTTCCTTAGCTGGCGCCTCTATGCCAATGGCAGTAATCACTATGTTCGCATTGGCAGTTTTGATGCCCGCGCTCCAAAGAGACATGAACTACATATTGATGAAAATGAGATTGTCTGGAATGGCCACACTCATGTGAGTTTGGGTATTTATTTTGCTCTTTTTGTAATCTTCTAGTGTTACATAAATTACCAGTAAAAATAAAAAATATTGAAATTTAGAGAAGTTGCTGTTGCTGTGAACAACCTTTATATGAATTTCTAACTTAACCTCAATATTTGTAAAGAAGCAATATAGAGTCATGTACCTCAACTATGCAAAAGAATTGTGCATTTACTTACATAAAGTGTGGTCATTGGAGTGAGCTTCCCTCTCCCACTCAGAAGGAGTACATGTACTCATTATCTCCTTAAAAACCCCAGATATTAAAAATGTTGGCTGCCATCTTAATTAAAATGCCTGTCTCCATCTACAGTACAGTGAATAGGAATGTGCCCCATGGAACTAAATTTCATAAGCTTAGTCCTTCAATAGTTGCAATTGCAGCAGGTTCTCAAGCAATGTTCTCAAGCCATACTCTACTCCATTTTTAATAAGCCACAGCTTATTAGTACTACTGCAAGTACTACTGCTCACCTACACAAGGAAGTTGGTGTAGCCAGGAATTAAAGACAGGTTGGATATCTTCATCAATTAAAATCATAGGGAATGTTAAAATAAAAATACTTAGTCATAAGCATAATAATAAAACCTTACTAACACAACCTCTAAGAGCTACTGTATGTGTGCAAATACTAGGAGCTTAGGAAATACACTCCCGGAACTAATAGTAATAATGGCAAGACATAACCTAGACATTGTGGGCATAACAGAATCATTGTGCAATGACAATAATGATTGGGACTTAGCAATACCAGGATATAAACATTTTTGGAAAGATAGGGTCATATAAAAGGGGTGCAGGAGAAATTGGAACTTATAAAATGTGCATCATTAAAAGCAATAGACCTCTGTGTCACAAAGGTTAGGAAAAATCACAGAAAAAGGAAGCCATTATGGTTCACTAAAGAGGAAGGAAATATACTGAAATGGCCTTTATTAACTATAAGCAAACTCAAACTAAGGATGCAAGAGAAGGACATGTTGCAAAATTGAATATATTTAGTATATTTACTAAGCAGTGAGATTGAAAAGTAGGGATGTTGCCCATAGCAACCAATCAGATTTGAGTTTACATTTTCCAGTGTGCAAAATTAAACTGAGAGCTTGAATCTGATTGGTTGCTATGGGCAACATCCCCACTTTCCAATCAAACTGCAATCTCACTGCTTAGTAAATATACCCCTAAGTGTTATATTTACTAAGCGGTGAGATTGCAGTGAGGTTGGAAAGTGGGGATGTTGTCCATAGCAACCAATCAGATTCAAGCTCTCAGTTTAATTTTACATACTGGAGAATGTGAACACAAATCTGATTGGTTGCTATGGGCAACATTACCACTTTTTAATCTCACTGCAATCTCACTGCAATCTCACTGCTTAGTAAATTTAGGCCTAAGAGCGTTATCAGGGCAGCAAAGGCACAAGCTGAGGAATATCTTGCTTGCCCTGTAGAGAAAGGGGACAAAAGCTTTTTTAGGTATATAAATGAAAAAAGAAAAGGTAAAGAGGGTATAGTGAGACAAAAACACTGAGAGTGGGGGAATTGTGGAGGGTGACAGGGCTATCGCTGATCATCTTAACAATTATTTCTGTTCAATATTTACAAAAGAAAGAGAAGGAAAAGGGCCACATTTAAAAAGATTGCTAAACATAAAAGACAGTCACAAATTACTTCACTGAGGAGCAGAGCTCTCAAAGAGAGCTGGGATCTGGGATCTCTGCTAGCAACAGCAGAGATCCCAGAAGACTGGAAATTGGCAAATGTAGTCCCTCTACATAAAAATGGAAGTAGGGAGGATGATGCCAACTATCAATAATAGGGACATTAATGGAAACCTTGTTAAATGAACACATTGTAGGATATTAAAAATCAAATAACTTACAGCATGGTTTGCAGAGGGAAGATCATGTCAAACAAATCAGATTTTTTTGACTGGGTAACAAAAGTAGTTGTTTAAGGAGGAGCTGTGGACATAGCTTATCTAGACTTTAGTAAGGCTTTCAACACAGTGCCTCATCGCACACTGTAAACAAGCTAGAGAATCTGGATTTGGAACAAAAATAGTCGAGTGGATACGATCTTGGTTACAGAATAGACAACAAAAATTTATAGTAAATTGAATTCATTCTGGGAATGCTAAGGTTATCAGTTGAGTTCCCCAGAGATCTGTACTGAACCAGTGCTATTTAATATATTTATTAGTGACATCACACATGGTATCCAGGGAAAAATATGCCTTTTTGAGATGACACAAAGATATGTAAAAGTCTAGACACTAGAGGGTTAAAAACAATGGCAGATGATCTACTGATGGAGGATGGAGGAATGGTCAAGAGTGTGGCAACTGCAGTTTAATGCCAAAAAATGCAAACTCATTCACTTAGAAAGAAAATGCTCAATACACCATTAATGGCATTACATTACAAAATACTGGAGAGGAAAGGGATTTATGGGTCACCATTTCATGTGACTTAAAGGTAGCAGGGCAATGTAACAAAGCAATGAGAAAGGCGAGTCAGATGCTTGGCTGCATAGGGAGAGAAATGAGTAACTGAAGGAGGGAAGTAGTAATGGAGGGTGGTAGGTTCAGGGTAGGTTCAGGTTCAGTGAAGAATTATTTTACTGAAAGGGTAGTTGTATTTGGGAATTTAGGCCCATATCTCATCATCTATTATGGTCCCTTTTTAATTTAAAGGGTTATTTTTTCTTATTATGTATGAGAAAGGAGAATCAAAAATGTACAAAGTAATAATACAATCATAGACATATATCTGTAACATATATCTGTAATTTGTGGCATAAAAATTGTATAATAAACAGGTAACATATACATATCTCCCAACATTTACAGTGTTGAGATTGGGACAAATAAATCCCCTGGCTCCGTCCAACTCCACCCAAGGCCCACCCCAAAGTTCCACTATGACTCCTAATCCCCACCCAGCTCCATCCAATCCACACCCCTGTGGCAAAATAACAAAATAACAAATTGGTAGGCTGATGGGACTGCGGGACAGTCACCCAAAAGCTAGACAGTTGGTAGGTATGCATATACATCATGCATTGATCCAGGCAGTGAAGTAGCTACAGTGGTCACAGCGGTTGCACTTGCGATCGGGCCTTTAAGCCAGGGGGCCATAAATCACCAAACAATTTACTGCAGGTTGTCAGGAGGAACGTGTGTACAGTGTACAATTTGTAGTGTTCCAAGCATGCTGCTTACAGTGTGGGATTGAGCTCAGCTCTGACTTTTGGGGGAGGACAGACACAGCAGTTAGTAGCAGAGTATTGGATGAGGTGACCACACAGCTCGCTGTTATACTGGAATTATCACATCCATTACACCTTTACCCCTCCTCCAGGACCACACCACAGAGCAACGTTCTGTATCACAGATCATTTAAACCCTTATTCGGGCGGGTGGGCTTCAAAAGGAGAGTTATCACTTCTTGATGAAAGAGAAACCATCATACAGGCAGAAGTCCTGGGCTCTATGGTGATTGAATGTGATAGCCCCTGTGACTAGTATTGTAGCAGCTTTTTCCCATTACCTCATTATGCACAGTGTTGTTATGTTTCGCCCAGACTATTAATATTATTTACTTTGTAATCCCCCTCCTTCTCCTCTAAATACTCTTTCTTTTTTTTCGGACTTTTACTATTATTCTTTTTTTTCTGACATTTTCTAATATGATAATAGGTACTTCTGAGAATAATTTCTTTGTTGTTTACGTTTTTTTACAGTATAGGCACTTTTCTTTTTCACAACAAGTGACAATATGACACACTGGGTTTTTTGGCTATTCATCTATTTGCACTCTATTGCTTTCACTTTCTGTGATACTAAAACTTTATCATAATTGTATAAATGGGTCCCTGACTAAAACAAAATACACAAAGGAAAACTAGAATCCATCCACCTTTCCATTCCTGCAATTTAATAAATGTAGCTCCTGGTGGCTGAAATTACTTGTGTTCTAACTGAATTGGGACACCAGTGTCTCCCTACCGGGAGCGGGCAAGTATACTACCTATTAAAATCATGATATGTTCTGTAGGGGCCAGAAAGATCATAACATAATTATTTTATTGTAATGCAAACATTGTTTTATATGGTCATCTAGACTATGTATGTAAACTTATTTTATGAATGAATAAATATTTTATCATATACTAGTAGCCTGCGCTGATAGATTTTTACTTTTGCTTGTTTAATTATGTAAGAGCTAATGACCACCACCTAATACTGTCATCCTATCCTAATGGAGCTACAGACTGGCCTCCAAAGTCACCAGGAGAATTTCCTGTCCTATGGCCAATCCACCCCTGAAAGAGATGAAGTTGCACAAAGCAACCAGATTCGAGCTTACATTCTCCAGTATGCAAAATTAAACTGAGTGCTTGAATCTGATTGGTTGATATGGGCAACATCTCCATTTTTCAATCTCACTGCTTAGTAAATTTAGGCCCTGGTCCCTGGTCCTTAATATATGGTCACTATAATCATAACAATTATGGCAATTAAAAGCATTAGTTTTGTATGATATGGTATTAATGTAATGTACATGCTGGATTAAAATATAAACAGATTGAGTTTTCTAAATTGTATTTTTGTTGTAAGTGGGGGGGGGGAGGGAAGCCCAAGCTGGCATTTTACACCGGGGCCCATGAACATTTAGCTACACCCCCAGGTCTCTATCCAATAGATCCACACAGCTAACTAGGCAGTTGTATAGCAGTGGTATACTATCCTATACCTTTTCTGTATGAAAGAGGGAAGTGACAGGGGAGTTTACTCCCCTCTTCTGCACACCCACACTGCCTTGCCCCAGTCCCATATCTTGAATTGACATTTAGGATAAAGGACAAAAGTTGGCTCCCTATGAGACGGGAGTGACACTGACGTAATACTTTAGCTTCTGTAAGCTCTCTTACCCTACCACGCATTCTTTACCTTTTTATTAATGTATTCAATATTATTTATTTGGGGGGGGGGCACCACTAGATTGCTTAATGATATTATAATTTCGATATACATTGCATAAATAAATGGTTAAAGCATTCCTTGTGTGCGCAGTATTTGTACTTTTTTTTTTTTTGCTAATACATTTACATTCAGGTTGCATTTATTTTTTTGCAGCCCCCAATTTCCATCTGTAGTAACCGTTGTCCAAAAGGCTTCAGACGATCAGCGGGTCAAGGAAAGAAAATATGTTGCTTCGACTGTGTTCCATGTTCTGAAGGAGAGATCCTCAACCAAAAGGGTAAGTTAATGCTTTAGTGAAAATTTACATGGTGACATGGAAATAAGGACATAAAGTGCATAGGGATTTTGAGGTTTAAATAAAATTATTGAAAGAATTGACTGTATGGCATGGTATACAATGATTTAACCCCCATTTCAGGCTCTATATATTAAATATTGGCGGAGTGACATAAATGTCTGCCTCTCATATAAATATTATGCATATTTATTTCCTGTTTATACTTAAATAACCAAATATTGAAGATGTTTCACTCCATTAAGTTCAGTGTCCTAAATCTTTCCCAAAGCCTTCCTTACTGATATGGTTTAAACCTTAAACTGTGTCTGCCTGTTTTTTTTATAAGACCCATACTGTCCCTTCACTCCTAGATGGCCCTATAATAATCTTTGAATTTTTTTTTCTCAGATGATGCTCAATGTCTCAAATGTCCAGAAGATCAGTGGCCAAATACATCGAAAGAGAAATGTGTGCCAAAACTCATTCAATTCCTTTCTTTTAATGAGCCGTTGGGATCCTCCCTGGCTTTCATCTCGGTCGTTTGCACTGTTCTCACTATTTTTGTACTTTGTCTATTTATTTTTAATCATAAGACACCTATAGTGAAGGCCAACAACAGAGAACTCAGTTATCTTCTTCTGGCGTCACTTATGTTTTGCTTCCTGTGCTCATTAGTTTTTATTGGACAACCCAACTTGATAACCTGCATGCTACGTCAAGTTATCTTTGGAATTATATTCTCTATTTCCCTTTCAGCAATTCTAGCCAAGACCATCACTGTCATCTTGGTGTTCAATGCTACAAACCCAAACAGCAAATTAAAAAGACTTGTTGGACTCAGAATCCCTATATACATTGTTCCCTCCTGCACCCTGGTCCAGGTAGCACTGTGCGTTATATGGCTGTGTAGTGCTGCTCCTTTTGAAGAATTCAATATGGTAGCTGAGATTGGAACAATTATTATAGAGTGCAATGAGGGGTCTAAAGTATTATTTGCAAGTGTTTTGGGTTATATGGGTCTCCTGGCTTCAATTAGTCTCCTTGTCGCTTTTCTAGCCCGGAATCTTCCTGACACTTTCAATGAAGCCAAGTTTATCACATTCAGTATGTTGGTGTTTGCCAGCGTCTGGATTACTTTCATCCCAGCTTATATAAGCACCAAAGGGAAATACATGGTGGCAGTGGAGATATTTGCCATCATATCTTCTAGTGCTGGGCTCCTTGTCTGCATATTCTTTCCCAAATGTTACGTTATTTTACTGCAGCCTGAAATGAACAATAAAAAATTTATCACAGGGAGAAATGGCCCAAAATTGATGAGGTCCAAGTAAAACTCAGAACTTTTTGTTTTGTATCAAGATTAATATAATATTCAAATCATTCTAATCTTATTGCGTCTTTATTTATAACTGTTCAATCGTTCACATGGTGAATGGTATGCAATTAAATTTTAACAATGTGATAACATTCTATACCTGGAGAGAGCATTACAGATACTGTTTTATGTATAAATTATGTATAGTACAGTGATTTATAAAAACAAAACAAACAAGTGACGGCAAATAAGAGCCACCCAGCCCATCCACTCTGTCTAGTTGTGTATTTATATATTTACATTTACCACTTAATTCTGCAAATATATTTGTTCAGTCTTGTCTTGGTCTTGCACACCAAAACAAACACATTGAACCAGATCTATACCGCGGAAAACACATGTGAAGAATTAACACAAAATCTGTTTTCTTACTGAAATGCATTCAAAGTAGAGATGTGCACCTGGGATTTTTTTGGGTTTTGTTTTTGGATATCTATTTCCCTTCGTGTGTTGGATCTGGATTTGTTTTGCCAAAACCACCCTTAGAAACAGGGCCTGTTTTTGTTTCTATATTAGTATTATAAACCTCAATAACATTTCCACTAATTACTTGTCATTGCTCATAACCTCACAGCTCACAGAATAGTTTTCACCTGGTTTAAGCCAAAAGGTTTCACTGACTAAGGTAGTTTGATGACAAATATAAGCATCAGAATACTTGTGTACTTCTACTTCCACCATGGCACATCTACTGCCACTACCACCACTACCACTACTTATGCTACAACCGCTGAGGTTTAATACACTGCCCCACAAAAACCTAGTTATCTCTGCTCCAAGAGCATAAAACACAAAGATATCCTGGTCATCACAAGCCAGGAAGACTTATGGACTGCAGACCTGGGGCTACTGGCCTCCTCATTAACCCCAAATTAATTGGAGGCTATGAAAATGTTTTTCTGAAAGTGACAATAATTCCATGAAGGGTGTAAAACAGGTGCAGAACGGGACAGGTGCCGCAGTTCCGAAACAAGAAAGGTGAATGACAATGCAATATTATGCAAATATACCATACAATATTCAGTATACAGTAAAAAAAGCTGTATGTGTATAAATTAATATTTATATATATATATATATATATATTGAAAAAGAGAAAGAGCAGCACAAGGCGCCAATAATAGTGTAGTATTTATGTGAAACAGTGGGTATTCAAACACAAATAAGGTGCAGATAAAGTTCCATTCCCCTAGAACCAACACCGCTTCGTGGGTAGATAGATGCAGATATGCGTACCAGATATTGGAAGATTAACAGCTTATACGATATATCTTTCACACTCTTGTCT
>JABWIB010013284.1:0-14183 GCA_016617825.1 Platyplectrum ornatum
CCCGGCTGTATTGATCACCCCCGGCTGTATTGATCACCCCCCGCTTTATTGATCACCCCCGTCTGTATTGATCACCCCCCGTGTAATGATCACATCCTGGGAGTTGTAGTTTCACATGGAGGGGGTGGTGGAATGTGAAAAGTCTGCTGATATATAAGCATGCTGGGGAGATAGGCCTGTACTAGAGTGTTAGCTCTCTGCCTCAGGCCCTCTGCTCCTGGTATTATCTGTAAGATGGTGGAGCAGTACTGTGTAATCGGCCATGAAGGTAAGGGCCGCCATTGACAGTGGCGTGAAGATATAGGGGTATCAAGTAATAATATACATATTGTGGCTGAGCAGGTAATACGTCCTGATGTCCTGCAGAGGGCGACGCAGAGCTGGGACCACACAACACGCAGACCGTACTGTACTTCATGGAGGATTTTACTTGTCTTGCAATGAGAGAGGCAGAATAATCTGCACCGGTAACAACATCTCTGTATGTACAATCATCGTAGTGTTAGTACCGGAGCGATCACGGCAGACGCCGGCAGAATGGCGCAAGGAATGACATTATCAGACAACACACAGGGCAGAACACCCCGAGCCTCTTCTATGGGAAGGAGAGGATGGTGGGAGACGGCCGCACGGTGCTCATGCAGGTGGGATCCCGTGATGGTCGAGAAGATGACGCCATGCATGTGACTTGCTTGCCGAGTCCTTGGCACAGAGAGATAACAGGGAAGACGACAGGAGGACAAGACGGGGTGGCATGGCACAGGGTGGGGGAATGGTGCAGCTCCCTATCCCAGGTGAGGACAGATACCCTTCCAACTGGACAGATGGGAAATCCAGAATGTCTACAAAATGAAAGGAATGAGATGATGAGAATTGCAGCACAACACACATGCAATGGAAATGGCACACGTTTACCCACAATGCACTGCTGTGCCCTATTGGCAAGGTATAGTCGCTCTACACAGGAGCACAAGCTGGGCAATGACGCTGGCTAGTAACAAGACGAGCTTCTCAGGGCCCTTCTATGGGACTGGGGCCGGGTGTCCTATATGGGACAGGGTGGGTCTCGCCCCATATCCCCCATATAATAATCCTGGACTCTGCAGTCACATCCCCCACATAACATCACAAGACACTGGAAGGGAGAGGTACCTGGATTTGGGGCTCCGATGTCTGTCCTGTGGTGGTCAAAGTTTCGGGCTGGTATGGTGACCAGAAAACAGCAAGTCCAGAATGACAGGGGAGAGGGTTTCCAGAATCCGTGTGACCCTAATACACAGCACATGTAAAACACACACGTCACATACATTATAACATGTTACATGTTCTTTACAATACATAGGACAAGAGAGGAAATTGCTGATGACCTGAGACCATCTGCTCCAGGCCAGTGTGTATATACTATGTCCCAGCATGCTCTCCTGACCCCCCGGACATACAAGTGTGACTGCTGTGGCCAGCCCAATACTGTCTAGACAGCAGCGGTACATATCTGTGTCCTCCAGGAGATGGGGCAGTGATGGCGAGCAGGGCCGCCGCCAGGATCACCCGGGACACACAAAGTTCCCCCAACCAGCGGCTGGAGCGCCAGTACAGGGTGCAGTGCCACTGCCAGGGGGACGGCCGGGACTGTAGACAAGAAGTGACCTGTATGAGGGGCGAGCGAGAAGGAATATGCCCCAGTACCAATGTGCATGATATCCCTATGGAGGAATCACTCGTGTAAATCCAGCAATAAGTCATCCATTATTATGAAGATACACATAATTAAGATGAGGTTGATGGGGGGAGAGGAGACAGGGATTGTAAAGAAAGCACTGAAGACTTACAATTGGGAGCTGCGGGGTCTCTCGGGAGGAGAATTCACACATGAGGGTTCAAGAGAGGGGTCGGAGGACCATGGGGAGGTTATTCTCTGTGCGGTTCAACACTTGGAAGTAAAATGAATTTCTTTTGTCACTTTTTCTGTTATGTATGAGCAGAGGTAGGTGGCAGTTAGCGAATGCCATTGTCCATACAGGGCTGTTGTGGAGTGTCTTCTGCGTAGGTCTCTAGTTAGTGCATGGGCTGAGATCCGGTGCCAGACCATAGTGTTCTCTCAATATACAAATAACATCAGAAGAAGAATATATTAATGATAATGTTAGCTGCTTAACGTTTCTTTCCGGCTTTTTGGTTAACGTTTTAGGCACTGTTCTGAAGTACAGTTAGAAATAGGTTGAAAGTTATATATATATATATATATATTTATAAAATAAAAAAGTCCATTAAAGCTTCACCACATGCAGAGCAGGAAAAGGGCGTTCAAGTCCATGGAGTGATGAATACTGCACGTCCTATACAAGGCCGGGCAGGAGGGTTGGCATAGTAGCGAACACACTGCCCACCTCCTGGCTGCAGCTTTGACTTCCATATAACAGTGCATGAGCCAGTTCTGCTGGGTCCAAGGGCTGGTCTTCAAGCTGGTTTGTGTATCTTCGCCCGTAGCTGCTGGAGGAGTACGAAGCAGATGAGAAGCTCATGGAAAAGTTAGAGTTTCCTGTTGCGTCAAAGCTGCCTCTTCTGGAGCCTGATCTGGAGCCAGTTCTAGAACCTGAGCGGGAGCCTGAGGCAGAACCGGAGCCACTGACATTGTAGGGGCTGTAGTAACCTTTGCTGGACTGTGATGATGCTTCTAGAAGCCGCAGACCGGTGCCGTCCTCCACCATACTCTTCTCCATGGCTTCCTTGTAGGAGATCTTCAGTTTAGTTTTCGGGCAGGTCAGGTACTTGGAGTAGGTGTTCACATCTCTCAGTTTCTGGGCAGTGCGAGAGTCAATCGTTCCTTTATGGAGGGCATCTTCAAGACTGACACGTCCTTCAACTTCCGGTTCAATAAGTCCACCAGTGAGATACTGGACTTCCAGGAAACGCTGGCCGGCTTCATAATATAACCAGCCCTTTTTCAGAGCTTGGGCTGCTGACATTTTTGTCTTTGTTCTTGGGTCTTCAAAGCCATTGAATGCCTTCTGGGCCAGGTTAATTCTGTCTACCATGATCTTGTCAACTAGGCCTTTATTGACTGCGTCAGCGACTGTGAATTTCTCTCCAGTTATTGGGTCAATGATGCCCCCCGTACATGCCTGAGCTTCCAGAAGCCTCTGGCCAGTAATGTTGTCTACGAGGTTGCGGTGCATAGCTTCTGTGATAGATACCTTTTCTAACGTATCGGTGTCCACTATACCGGCAATGGGGCCAGTCTCTTCACTTGGATCGCTCCAGGAAGTTGATTGAGCCCTTCCAGCTGGGCTAGCGGGGTAAGAAGACGAGGAACCCACGGAAGAGGATCTGGACCGGAATCCGCCTACATTCCCTGAAAGCATGTCAGCAAATTCTGTAATGGATAAGGCCCCTGAGCGGTACTGGTCCAGGGAAGACTGGTCAATGAGCCCTTTGAATATGGCATCATCAATATCATACTGTCGTCCTGACCGCCTGTCCGTGATCATTGATTTTACGACGCCATCTGAGGAGGAGATGGTGACCTCTTCCCATTCGCATTCCTGTTCAGACAGCTCGGTGTATGTCTGGTGGTCGATAAGACCTTTACGATAAGCTTCATATACCGACATTTCTTTTCCGGTTTCTGGATCTACAATTACTACTCGTCTCTTGCGAACTGAAGACTTTGAGGACGTTTTTCTCTCCCGTTTCTTTTCTTTTAGAGGTAAAAGACAGAGCCCTGTATCTGGATCGGTAATACATCGTTCCATCAGCTGAAGGTAAGTTAGATTTTCCTCCGTATTGGGGTCGAAGAACCCTTTGGTATCGTCACTTGGGTCTGTGAGAATCTCATTCATCTCCTCATCAAACAGACCTCTTTTGTAGGCCGTCTCTACGGGCAATCGATGGCTTTCTTCTGGGTCAATAATACCCCCAGTGGCTATTTGGGCTTCCAGCAATCTGATGCCATGATCCTTTAGAATGAGACCTTTCTTCATGGCTTGGAAAAGTGAGATAAGCTTTCCGGAATATGGATCCTTATACCCAGTGACAGCGCGCTCTGCTGACAGAAGCTTGTCCTTAAATTCCGGACCCACTATTCCCATCCGTACAGCGTCCTCTACTGCTAATTTCAGACATTTGATTGGGTCAATGACGTACCCTGTGGCTGCCTGGGCTTCAAGTAACTCGAATGCTGTGCCGGGTCTGATCATACCTTTCTTCATAGCCTGGTAGATGGAGAATCGGTCTTTTGTAGCTTCTACGTATACTCCAGCAATGCAACTTGTTCCCTCCAGAAACTTCTGCAAGGTCCTGGAGACTTCCTCAATAGACGTCAGACCATCTTGTAGCTGCTTTGCTGTGACTGCGTCCATGACATTTGAGCGGATAAGTTCCTCCATGGAGATCTCTTTCCTCAAACCCTTGAATGTCAGTTTCCTCTTGTCAGCCAGTGGAAGGAGGTACAAGTTGCTCTTTTCATCCCTGTGGCATCGTTTCAATAGTTGAGAATAGCTAAGTTTTTCATCAGTTGAAGGGTCCACATAGCTCCGCACCTCGCTTGGCTCTGACAGCATGTCCAAGGTCTCCTTGTTGAGATAGCCACGCACTATAGCAGTTTCATGTGGAATGTGGAATCCAAATCGAGGGTCAATGATTCCGCCTGTAGCTAATTGCGCGTCGAGCAGCCTCAGAGCTTGGTCAGAGGGAATCAAATCTTTTTTCATTGCCTGGAAGATGGAGATCATCTGCTCAGTGTACGGGTCTCTGTAGCCAGTGACAGCTCTCTCCGCAGACAGGAGTTTGTCGTGGATTTCAGGACCAACCACTCCCTTACGTACAGCTTCATCTACTGTCAACAATTCATTCTTTACAGGATCAATGATGAAACCGGTGGCCGCCTGAGCATCCAATAATACATGAGCGACTTCAGGGGGAACAAATCCTTTCTTCATTGCCTGGTAAATGCTGAGCGGTTCCTTAGAACCCGGCATTAGTAGTCCTGAGACGCATCCCGTTCCGTAGAGGTAACGCCAGACGCTCTCAAGCTGGATGATTTCTTGGATGGTCTTTGTTCCCTGCTTCAACATGTTGTACAGTTCTAGAGTTATCAGCTTGGACTCGTACAACTCTTCAGCGGTGATTCGGCGACGGACGAAGTCATAAGAATGCTGCTCTTGTTCGCGGATAATCTCCGTTTTCTCAATGATCTCAATGATGATGATAATCATTCGCTCTTTGGTCAGTCTTCCGGCTTGGAACTCGGCCATTAACCTGTCTCTCTCCTCTTTAGGGAGAAGGTCTGAATGCATCAGCTCCCATATGGTCATTGAGGAGCCGGCCATGCTTCCAGTGGGAATGTCTACCGTTGTCTCTTCAAACACTTTCTTTGTTTCTGCCTCACTGTAGACACTATCGGACACAGGCGTCTTTTGTGCCTTCTTCAAGGGAAGAAGAGTCAGCCCTGTCTCTGGGTCTTTAATACAGCGCTGTTTCAGTTGTAAGTAAGTCAGATTCTCGTGAGTATTTGGATCAAAGAATCCCTTTGTGTCATCGGTAGGATCTGCCAGAATCTTATTCATGGCTTCATCAAAGTACCCGCGATTATAAGCCACCTCTACGGGGACACGGTGACTGTGCACTGGGTCGATGATACCGCCTGTTGCTATCTGAGCTTCCAAAAGGCGGATTCCGTGATCCTTCAGTATCAAACCTTTCTGCATTGCCTCAAACACAGATATGGTGTTTCCAGAATACGGGTCTTTGTACCCGGTCACAGCCTTCTCAGCAGACAGAAGCTTTTCATGAAGTTCTGGCCCCACGACCCCGGCTTTCACCGCCTCGTTCACATAGAACTTTTGGTTCCTCACAGGATCGATGATGAATCCGGTGGCAGCTTGAGCCTCCAATAGAACCAGTGCTGTTCCTGGCATCAGCAGGTTCCTTTTCATGGCTTGGTAAATGTTCATTTTCAGTTTGTTCTCTTCCACGAACACCCCGGCAATACTATCGCTGCCCTGGAGATACCTCTTCACAGACTCTGTCTCCGATATTTCTTTCACGGACTTCTTGCCTTCTTTTAGCTGTTCAAACTGGGTCTTGTCAATGATGTTGGCCTCCAGTAGTTCATTGGCAGGAACCGGGGCCCGGAGGCCGGTGAAGGTGAGACGTTGCTGTTTCTTGCTCTCGGTTTCTTCCACTATGGTGATCATTATTTTTATGATTTTTTCGATTGTGACTTTGCCAGTTTTATATTGGCGAATCAGTTCTTTCCGCTGCTCTTCTGTGAAGTATTCAGAGTTTATTAACTCCCATATGGTTACTGTCCGTCCTTTCAAGCTGCCAATGGGCACTTCAACCGTCGTCTTCTCAAATGTGTCTTTGGCTTGTGAGTCGTTGTAGAGCTCCTCTAGCTGGGCCTGGATGGCCTGCTCGGAGAGAGGCAGGAGCAGGTGGCCGTTCTTGTCTGCTCTGCACTTTTTCTGGAGCTGTGAATAGGAGAGATGTTCTTGACTGTTTGGGTCATAGAAACCCGTATTCTCATCGGCCGGCTCAGAGAGGATTTTAGCGGTCTCTTCATCTAGGAGGCCTCTCTTATAGGCGATGTCCAGTGGGAGACGATGGCTGTTTACTGGGTCTATTATGCCACCAGTCGCAAGCTGTGCATCTAGAAGTCGAATTCCACTGTCCTTCGGTATAAGTCCTTTCTTCAGGGCCTGGAAGAGTGACAGCGTCTGTCCAGTATACGGGTCTTTGTAGCCAGTGACGGCTTTTTCGGCAGAGAGAAGCTTTTCATGGTACTCTGGGCCAACAATTCCAGCTTTAACAGCTTCATCTACCGGCAGCAGCTGATTATTCATGGGGTCGATAATAAAGCCTGTTCCGGCTTGAGCCTCGAGCAGACTCAGAGCGGTGGCCGGCTTCAGAAGGTTCTTCCTTATAGCGTCAAACAGGGTGACTTTCTCAGCAGTCTTTTCTATGAGGACCCCGGCTATGGCAGAACTTCCGCTCAGATACTTTTTGATGGCATCGAGCTCAGACAGTTCCTTCACAGACTTCTTGCCCTGGTGGAGCTGGTTGAAAAGGTCCTTATCTATGATTTTACTGTCCACTAGTTCGACTGCTGGGACCGGGTTTCTGAGTCCTTCAAAACACATCTGTTTCTTCTTTTCATTTTCCTCCACCACTGTAATGATGATCTTTATTATCTTCTCCACGGTGATTTTCCCAGTCTTGTATTGTCTTAGAAGTTCTCGCCTCTGCTCTTCTGTGAAGTATTCAGAGTTAATAATCTCCCAAATGGTGACCGTCTTTCCTTGGAATTTACCGAACGGCACAGAAACGGTGGCTTTCTTGAAGACGTCCTTGGCTTCGGAATCGGTGTAGACCAGTTCACCCTTCCCAGCTTTGTCAGTCAGTGGTAAGAGACAGAGCTTGGTTTCTGGGTCTGTCACACATCGTTCCATCAGCTGCAGGTATGTGAGATTCTCCTGTGTGTTGGGGTCGAAGAAGCCTTTGGTGTCATCTGTGGGATCAGACAAAACCTTATTCATGTCTTCATCAAAGAAGCCTCGTTTGTAAGCAACATCCAGAGGTAAGCGATGGCTATTGACTGGATCCACAATGCCGCCGGTGGCAATCTGGGCTTCCAGTAGTCGAATTCCATGGTCCTTAACAATTAAGTCCTTCTTCATGGCTTGGAAGAGTGAGATTTTTTCTCCGGTGTAGGGGTCTCTATACCCAGTGATCGCTCTCTCTGCGGACAGCATTTTGTTGTGTATTTCTGGTCCAATGACATTTTCTTTCACGGCTTCACTTACAGTCAGTCTCTTATTCCTCACTGGATCAATGATGAACCCAGAGGCCGCCTGGGCTTCCAGCAGGATGAGGGCTGTGCCCGGTGTCACCAGCTTCCTTTTCATGGCATTGTAGATGCTAATCTTCTCATTGCTTGGTTTTAGCAGCAGCCCAGCAATGCTGCTCCGTCCCTGCAGGTATTTCCGGATCTCATCGCGCTGTGATAGATCGCTCACAGATACTTGTCCATTTGACAGATTATCCAGCATCTCTTTGGTCAATATTCCGGCTTCAAGGAGTTTGTTGGGAGAGACCTTCTGCCTTAAGCCATCAAATCCATTCTCTTGATCTCCGTTCATGGCTGCTCCATCGACGGAGTCGGCGCCGTTTGGCACAGCTCTGGTCTGCGTTATGGTTGTTTCTTTATGTATTATGACCTCCCTTGTTTTCTCCAGTGCTAATCTATGTTCTTGCTCGAGTTGCTCCAATCTTTCCCTCAGTTTCCGGTTTTCCTCTGCCAGCAGATTCTCCTGTTCTCGCCTCCTTTTATCCAGCTGCTGCAGCTCTTCTTGTTTTTGTCTAACCTTGTCCTCGGCTTCCAACTGCTTCCTGAGAGCATCGTCCATGCTGACCTGCAGGAGCCTCTTCTCCTCTTCCAGCTGCCCGAGTTGACGCTCTTTTTCAGATTTCAGCTTTTGGGCTTTGTCCACTTCCACTTTAAAGAGTTTCTCCAGCTTGGCCTTTTCTTCTTCTATGTACTTCTCTTTCTGAATCAGGATTTGCTTCTCAGATAAGAACGTGGATTGAAGCGTTTGGGTTTCCTGGCGTAGCTGCTCTTGTTGAGCGATCGTCATCTGGAAGATAAAAGGTATTTGTATCAGCAGAAGGAATTTCACATTCATAGATCCTAGAAAAATGATTTATGAAGTATGTCTGTTATGACCCAATGTTCTCCATGTTTCCTGGCCGCTATATATGAATAGTTCTAAAAGTACACAGAGGACTGGTCCTTATGGCTTCCTGAAGAGAAGTCTGGCCAGGGACTCGTAAGGAATAACATTAGAGATGCATAAGGGTCATTATTACTGAGGGCATGTTTGACGATTCGCACGTGAACCCAGAAAACACAAACTATAATAATAGATGAAAAAAAACAAATATGAGAATAGCTTCATCTGGTGTATAAATAATAATAACCGAGTAAACTGGGGCCATGGCAGAGACAGAATAATGAAATATACCTCCTCAGACTTCTTCTGCAGCAGTTCGGCCTCCTTCTTCAGCTTCTCTTTCTCCCTCTCCAGGTCAGCAATGGCTTTTCTGAGGTCTTCGGCTTCTTTATCACTTTGTTGTCTCTGTATTTCTAAGGTCTGGACCACAGTCATCTTTTCCTTTGTGCTCAGTTCAGTTTGGTGCAGTTTCTCGCTGATTTCTTCTGCTCGTTTCTTGAACTTCTTGGCATCTTCTTCTGCTTTGGCCTGGGCTTTGCTCATTTCTGCCACCTGCACTTTTAGACGCTCGGCTTCTGAACTTATGTCGAGCTGTCGTCGCCGCTCTGCCTCCAGGATCTTCTGGAAGCCCTCAGTCTCCTCTGCGAGCTGCTGCTGCATCAGATCTTTATCTTCTTGCAGCTTCTTGGCCTGCTCCATGGCAAACTGCTTCTGCTTCTCCAGCATCTCCGCCTCGGCCTTCAGACGGGTGGCTTCTTGCACAGCTTGCATCTTCTCCTTTAGCATCTTCTCAGCTAATGCACGCTGTTCGTTCAGGTCATCCTCCGCGATTTTCCTTAAACGAGCAGCCTCCTGGGCCTCGATACTCAGCCGAGCAGCTTCTTCTGCTACTTGCTTCATCTTCTCAGCTTCTTCGGCCAGGAATTTCTGGGTGCTGTCCTTGTCTTTCATGATCAGCATCTTGTTTTCCTCTTCGATACGGAGTTTCAGTTTGACCAGCTCTTCCATCTGTATCTTTACTTTGAACAGCTCTTCCTCCACAAGCTTCTTCTGCCTCAAGGACTCATTGACTTCTTCTTTGAGACGCCCCAGCTCCTCATCCAGGATGGTCTTCTGGTGGTCGGTCTCCTCGAGCTGCAGCTTGACTTTTGTAAGCTCGTTCTCCACCTGGTCCTTTTGCTTGAGAGTTTTTTCTGCAAATTTCTTGTGTTTCTCCATTTCTGCATCTGCCAGCTGCTTCAGCTTGAGAGCAGCCTGCTCCGCCTGTGCTCTCTTAGCAGCTTCCAGCTCGGCCTCTTTACGTATCTTTTCCGCGTCCTCCTGTGCCTTAGCTTTAGCTTGCGCCTCTTCCTCTGCCTTTAGTTTGAGGCGTTCGGCTTCTTCTACCTGCTGGCGTGAAAGCGCTGCTTCGTGTTCGGCCCTAGCTTTGGCGCGTTCAGCCTCCTCTGCTGCGCGTTTCGCCTTCTCTGCTTCTTCTTTTAGCTTGTCCAGAATGCTCTGCTCCTGTATCCGGGTCTGCATCAATTCCTGCTCTTTTTGTTGTACAGCAGCATAATAAGCTTTTTCCTCAGCCTCAATTTTATTCCTTGAAGCTTCTTGGGCCAGCTGGATCTGCTTCTCGGCCTCTTTTTCTGCCAGCTCTTTCTGTCTTTTGGCTTCTTCAGCCTTGGCTTTCAGCCGCTCCACCTCTTCTAGGGCCAGCTTCCTCTGCCGAGCGGCCTCCTGTTCTGCGGCAATGATCTTCTTGACCTTCTCTTCGGCATCTTTGCGTTTTGCCTCCTCGTCCAGGGCCAGCTGCCGTTGTTTCTCTGCTTCCTGCTCGGCCCTCCGCTTGCTCTCCTGGGTCTCTTCTGCTATGTTCTTGAGTTTCTGAAGCTCTAGCTCCAGGTCAGACTTCCCAGAAGAGGCCTTTTCAAAGTTTATTTTAAGAATCCTGATCTCTTCTTCTATAACTCTTCTTTGCTTCACAGTCTCATCGACGATGTGCTTCTGCCGCTCTAGTTCGCTCTCGGAGGACTGTTTGAGCAGCAGGATCTTCTCCTCGATGTCTTGCTTGTGTTGGGTGGCTTGCTCCTCCAGGAGCTTTCTCTGATAAGCCTCGTCTTCCGCAAGCCTCCTGAGGCGTTCATTCTCTGCCTCCTTCTCCTTCAGGGCGATCTCGGCCTCGGTCTTCAGTCGCGTGGCCTCGTTAATGGCAGCCAGTTTTTCTTTTAAAATCCTTTCAGCCTCAGCCCTCTGTCTGGTGAGTTCCTCTTCTGCCAGCTGTCTTTGTCGTTTAGCCTCCTCGGAGAGGGCACGCAACTTGGCAGCTTCTTCTGCAACTTCCCGCAACTTGCTGGCTTCTTCTTCCAGCATTTGCTTGGACTTCTCACTGGTGGAGCGAGACTCTTCTTCTGCTTTGGCTTTAGCTTGTAAAAGGATCTCCATCTCAGCCCGCACCTTGGCCAGCTCATCCTCCAGCCCCTTTCTTCGCTGGATGGCTTCGTTGACTTCGTTTTTGAGGCGGTAGAGATCTTCCTCGAGCACGATGCGCTGCTGCTCTCCGCTTTCCACCTCAGCTTTTAATCGGATGAGCTCTTGTTCTGCTGAGAGCTTGTGGAGCGCTGTCTCGTCGGCCAAGCGCCTCTGTTTCTCCAGTTCCTCCTCTGCCAGTTCCTTCTGGCGCAGCGCTGACTCCTCGGCTTTGGCTCTCTTCCGGGCCTCTCTTTCTGCATCCTCTTTCTGCTTTTCAGCTTCATCCTGTGCCAGCGTCTTTTTGTGAGCTATTTCCTCTGCCTGGAGCCGCAGGCGCAGAGCCTCATTGGCTTTCTGCCTCCACTTCTCCAGCTCTTTCTCGGCTTCCTCCTTGGCGTGTTCGGCCTCTAGCTGCTGCCTCTTGAGCCGTTCTGCCTCCTCCTGGAGGTGGGTGACTGTGATGTGCTCCTGTTGTAAAGACATCTCTAGTTGGGTGGTCTTCTCTAGGAAAGACATGCGTTTGCTCTGCAGTTCAGCTTCTGCGCTCTGCTGGGCCATGTCATGGGCTTGTTTGATCTGTCTCTCTTTCTCCAGCTCTGCCTGCTTCATTCTCCTCTCGGCCTCCTCAGCCTGGAGCCGGGATTTCTCCAGGTCTTCCAGGGCTTTCTGCTTTTCCCTTGCGGCCTCCTTCTCGGCCTGAATCTTGCGCTGAAGCTCCTCCTCGGCCTCGCGTTTCTTCTGCGTCTCGTCCTTCACCTGTTTGCGCAAACGCTCAGCCTCCTCTTGCGCCAGTTTCTTCTGTCTCTCGGCTTCCTCTGCCCGAGCCCTCAGCGCCCGCAGCTCATCTTCAGCGCCCGATTTTTGCTTCTGGCTGGTCTCCAGCTGCAGACGAATGATGCGGATCTCCTCCTCCACCTTCTTGCGGTTGTACTCAGCCTCTTCAATGAGCAGGACTTTGGCCTTAATTTCCGCCTCAGAGTTCTGCTTCATCTGATGCAGCTCTTGCTGGATGGTCTTTTTCTGCTGCTCGGCGTCCACAGCCACAACCTCCCGTCTGGTGACCTCTTCGTGCATGTTCCTCCTCAGCTCCGAGGCCTCCTTCTCTGCCAGGGCTTTGGCCTGTGCGTGGGCTTCGGCCAGTTGCCTCTGTTTCTCCAGCTGGGCCTCGACCTCCGCCAGCTTCTTCCGCTCCTCTTCTTTCAGCTTCTCTGCTGCTCTCTGGGGAGGGTGGACACAGGGCCAGGGCAGGTATAAGGGGGCGACAGGGAAAATGGAGACAAAAAGAGAAAAGGAAAAAAGAAAAAAAAAATGAAACCGATGGAAAAAATAATCAAAAATCAAACGTAATGTAAAACAACAATGACAAACACACAGGGGTGGGAGGATGGATGACCGCNTCCCTGACACCTGACGTCACAGTGCATTGAGCTCCGTCTGATTACACGATCCACAGAGAGATGTATGTATATATATCAGGCTGGAGGTGTCATAACATCCCGGATCCCTATCGGCATATTCTACTTATTATAGAGAGTCTTCTATCTACAGTGTCACACCGGCTGTGGACGCCCCGGTGGTGCAGGGTGTGGGGACATGGTGACCGGTGTCCGCCCATAACACCTCAGGTGAGCTCCATACTATGCCCGTACCTCCTCCTCCTCCAGGCGTCTTAGGGTCTCAGTGATGAATTTGATGTACTGGCTGGTCAACGTGGTCAGTTCACTGTATTTGGTCCGAAGTTCCACATACTACAAAACCAGAGACAAAGGTTAGAGAAGAATAACACGGCCACGGATGGGCACACAATCTCTGATCCTAATGCCCGGTGCTTCCACAAGGAGCAGGTTCCTGAAATACAACTCCCCCCACCATCATGTCCATCAATCTGGTAAAGCGACACCTTCACCACGTGGCTGGTAAGGCGCTCCCGGGGGGACCTCCTCACCTCCTGAATGATGCTGTCGGATGCGGACTGGACTTTGGGTTTCTTCAGAGGGGAGGCCGCAGGTTCCACCTGAGCTTTGTAGGTCACCAGCTGAAGCTCAAAGTCCTGGAACAGATAAAGACCAGGATCAGAACATGAACTAACAGAGTAGTAGCAGTATATAAGAGCATATAGTAGTATCAGCATATAGCAATACTATATGGTAATAGTATATAATAGCAGTAGTATATAGTAGTGTATAGCAGTAGTATAGAGTAGTAGCATTACATAGTAGTAGCAGTGTATAGCAGTATTATATAGTAATAGTATACAGCAGAATATAGTAGTAGTAGTATATAGTAGTATAACGTAGCAGCAATATATAGTAGTACTACATAGTATTATATAAAAGTATATAACAGTATATAGTAGAAACAGTATATAGTAGTACATAGTACCAGTATTAGGTAGTGTATCGCAGTATACAGTAGTGCTATATATTAGTATAAAGAAGTATATAGTAGCAGTATAATGTAGTAATATATAGCAGCATATAGTAGTAGCAATATATAGAAGTATACAGAAGTAGCTGCATATAGTAGCACTATATAATAGTATATAGTACTAGCAGCATATAGAAGTATATAGTATCGCTATATAGAAGTAGAATATACCAGCAGAATATAGTATCACTATATAGAAGTAGTAGTATATAGCAGCAGTATATAGTATATAGAAGTAGTATATAAAAGCAGTATATAGTATAGTATATAGAAGAAGCAGTATATAGTTATACAGAAGAAGCAGTATATAGTATAGTATATAGAAGAAGCAGTATATAGTATAGTTATATAGAAGAAGCAGTACATAGTATAGTTATACAGAAGAAGCAGTATATAGTATAGTATATAGAAGAAGCAGTATATAGTATAGTTATATAGAAGAAGCAGTATATAGTATAGTATATAGAAGAAGCAGTATATAGTATAGTTATATAGAAGAAGCAGTATATAGTATAGTTATATAGAAGAAGCAGTATATAGTATATGTATATAGAAGAAGCAGTATATAGTATA
>JABWIB010013289.1:0-12121 GCA_016617825.1 Platyplectrum ornatum
CATTGTACCCCCCTGCATATACACTGGCTGCTCTATGGATGATGCCTGCCCTCCTGACAGCACTGTAAGGTTCGGTCCAGTGACTATGTGGATCTGGNATTGGTTATAGGTCTGTGCAGTGATTTAATAGGTGTCTCCAGACCGGAGTGGAAGGGTTAATAGCTCTGATCGTATCTCTGTTATTCATTGTATTGTTTGTTATTATTTATTGATATTACTGTATGTTACGCTAGTGTCTGGACTGGAAGGCATATATATATATTTATTTTTATAACTAGGAAGAACAATGTTTCCAGTGACATATAGGGATATGTGTTGTGTGCTTATAAATAAGCCCTGGGTTATCTGGATCATACAAAGCATTGGCCAAAGCTGGGACCTGTATAGATATTGATATTACACTGTAATCCAGGAGGTTATTAGCTGGAATCAGTGGTCAGCCACAAGGTTATTTTGCTTTTCTTATCTTTGTTTGAATATAAAGTCTACTAATGAGAAGATTTCACCTTCTGATATCTGATAATTAAAGTTAAGTCACAGATCACCCAGATTGTTAATAATGGAGCTGTAGCTTTTCAGGTGTTTGGTTTCTTATTCTGGAAGGATACGAGTAACCACAGCATGAGACATACCTTCTATTCTATTATGTATTGTAAAATAAGCTGTCTTTCTATTTTGTTATCTGTAAATAAATGACAGTAAACGATAGAAAAACTTCTATGATGTCCTATAAAATATAGAAATGGAAATCAGTCAATATAAACCAGATCCAGGCTTATGAGTCTGAAGTTATGCCTGGGCATATCATCTTGCTTTACAGGGGAGGGAAATGTCAGTGTAACAGTAACGCTGGTCAGTATCTGTGTGCAAAATGCAAAAATAAAGTATTCTCCCTGCATGCACACACTGACATTCATTTTTACCCAGGCTTAACATTATGCTCATAAGTTTAAGCCTGGATCAGGTCCAATGATTGTGATGTTAGTAGTTGTTATTAAACTGATAATAAATGATGTATAGCTGACCTATGGTAAGTAATATCTTGGCATTCAGTGTCGCATTAAATACCATTGACATTTGTCAGATTGGTGTTGGGTGGGGTTTTGCTTTAAGCAGTCATAGATGAGCGCAGCATTAGTGGCATGTGATTGGCTGCANCACCGTCCTAGCACCTCAATGCTCTTCCACTCCGGTGCCTCTGAATGCATTTCATTTTATATAGTACCTCAGATTGGTCTGCATATTAATACATCTAATGTGTTCCTTTCCCAGATCTGCTGCTTTCCTGATTGCTTATAAAGAATGAAGTTCTCCAGCTTTCCCATCCCTGTAATAGCTGTTGTGCTGTGTCTTACATGGATCGTGCCTATTCATTGCTGCAATAAAGCTCTCTGTGCAAGCGATGTCAGTAAGTGCCTAATACAGGTAAGTTACTCTTCTTCCATCTCTCTGTACTATCATCATCATCCTAATAATGTATAACAATATATTACTGTATCATACTGTTATGGTTCCTTGTGTCGTAACTATCAGCTAAGGAACGCGTTAGCTGTGTCATTATACCTAGTCCAGTCGTCTGCACATCTGAGTGGAATGTCTCCACTATTTAAGATGGGGCCNCATTCCTTGTCATTGTGCGTTTTCTGTTTGGATGTTTAGTGAACAGCTCATTTTGACAAGAGCCTAGTAAATAAATCTGCTTTGAGATAAGGAATGGTATATTTGGGAGGTATGCATACCTGTTGAGTAGTGACAGATAGCCATAGGCTAAAGGGAAAGTGAGAGTCGTGCTGACCCTTTTACAGCTGTCTGCAGTAGAGAACGCAGCAGACACCCTGGTGCCTGGTCAGTGCCTAGAATTGGGAAGGCGCCCAGTGCTAGTGGGTACACCTTTTAAGACCAGACTGTGTGACCACATCTGAAAGTTACTATTTTTGTGGCTTGTGCCATGTGTTTCCTCTTTACCCTGTTACTCCAAATGTCTATTTCTCTTCTGTCAATTATGTTTATTACTGTGCTTAATAATAACGTAGGGCCAGTAAATACCGCCTCTGTGTCTACATTCACACGCATTTGTAAAAGAGCGTTTTGTACGGATATGTGATTAAGAAAAGTGTTCGCGAAATGTTGAACGTTAAAGGGAAAAACATAATGACATATTTCTAGTGCTTGACTGCGACTGATGATAAGCTGTGGGTGTTTCAACTTCTAATTACTTGTTAAGCTCCTAAAGGCTGACTTTGATACATGTAGATGCAGAACGCTTGTTAAACTGTCAAAATACAATCACCTTTACTTTGCCCTTAACCAGAAGTAAGTAATGGTCAGGAGTTTAGTTGTACACATTTTCCCCCTTCCCCAAAACAGTGTGGGGTGCAAAAACTGCATGGCACCTGACATAAGAACATCAGGACACTCTCATTATAAAAACACAGGGCTCCTAACATTCTTAGGTTCAGGGGCTGTATACCTGTCAATCACACTGACAGGCGCCCTGCCCATTCAATTAGACATTAAGTTTTTATCCACAATGCATTTTCAACATGTTCTTATGTATAGGGTCACGCTACCTGTTTAAATGGAGTTTGGGGATCATTTGCAGTATAAAGTTCTTTTCATACTGCTATAAATACAGCTCTGCCTACACATACATCCATTTGCAAACACTAAGATTAAACAAATGTAGAAGTTCTTCCGATGCTCTTATGTCACACCTATGAGTAGGTGAGTAAACACTGTGCACCATTCTTACAACAGTAATGATGCATCACACTACAATAAAGACCTGGAAACATTGCTCTGAGCATTGTTGAAATACAATTAAGACATTGGTGTGTAAACAGAAGCTTAATGACTTCCTTTTGTGTGACCCTTCCAGACATTTGTTCACATTCAGACCAGAAGGCTCCGCATTGCCAAGCACAGTGCAGGGTATCTCCTGCTGTTATTGGTAATGAGGATGATGACCGTACCAATAAGCTATGTCTGTCTTCATTTTACCATGCTTGTGTACTGTAGTTACTGCAGATTTATCATTAAAATAGAAATAAAAAAACAAATCAACCCAAAACAAAAACAAGACATAGTATCTTCAAATGTAAAAATGGAAATAAAGATGTAAATAAATGTGTGTAATATTTAATAGCAGAAGACTATTATTAAGGCATTTATCTCTTGCAATGACTTTCCCTCTCTTATACCAGGAACTATGCCAGTGTCGGCCTACAGATGGGAACTGCTCCTGCTGTAAGGAGTGTATGCTGTGCCTGGGCACCCTCTGGGATGAGTGCTGTGACTGTGTTGGTAAGTAAATTCTGTTACAGTTAAGCTGGCTACACACAAGACAATTTTTTAGGCCAATTACACAATAATTGAGGAAATGAGCTAAAAATCGTTCTATTGCCCGTGTGTCGCCAATGACGGAAGGGGTTTCCCCAGTGAAATATCGCCTGTGTATCGCCACCAATTACACTAGAACGATCACCGTTCTCACAAGATTCAGGCTATCCACTCCTTAGTCAGGAGGATGGTAGTAGCTTGAAATCAGTATTCAATGATTACCTTTTTCGTTTTGATCCTGAATGGGATCATGGGAGTATTTTTAAAGGGATAGCAGACTTAAGCTTGAAGTTGATCATTTTCACATAGAGGGCAGGTATAATGCAGAGTTGTTTATATTGTACTTATTGTATATTGTTTATATTGTACTTATTGCGTGTGTGTGTGTATATATATATTTATATATATATATTTATTGTATATCATAATTGGGGTCATTTCATATTTCTAAATTGTGCATAACGTGTACATTGTATACATACCTTCACATTCAAAATCTCCAAAAGCAGTGAAAAGAGTAATCTTATGTTCATGGTGCAGACCACAGTTTTACTTACACCAGAGTAGCCCAGTTATATTCTGGATAAGGACTGTTGTCAGCCAATTTTGGATAAGATTATGAGTATTTTACAAAAGTAATAGTGTACAAAGTATAAAGCTGTGTTTGCAGTTCTGTTAGCAAAGCAGCAGCTGTTGGATTGTAGGGATATAGAATCATGCAAGGCTGGAAAGGCATGAATATACCAGTTAATAGACCTGGCTGTTTACATACATTTAGTCGCTCAGTATACACTCAAATACTGAGCGACTTGCAGCTGCTTTACTCACTGATAAAAAATAAATAGTATGCCATCCCTTGCAGTCAACAATGGGAAACCTCTGATTCATCTAATCTCCAAGCTGCAGGGATGAGCAAAACATGATCCACACAGGAAAATGAAATAGTAGCTACCTTGGAGTGTAATGTGAAAAAGTCAATACACGGTTAAGGTACAGACACCTCTGGGAAGCTTTTGTTGGAGAAGTGTTTCTAATAAATCAGCTAATACTGAATGTGTACCAGAGTACTATCCGTTCTCCTTAAATGTTTGTGTTATACCTACATATATCCCCTAACCAGAGACGTCTGCAGGTTGTGAAGCAGCTCGCACGTGTGACGTCTGCAGCTGGCTATGCATGATTGAATGCAGGTGTCGTGTGCCAGACTAGAACCCACCCCTCTGGCCGGGCCTGTTGGGCTGTACTTTTATCCAGATGTGCAGTGTTATGAGCTGACATCACTGCTTACAAAAACACAAGCTGTGGCTGCACATTCATTACACCTACAGTAATATACACCCCCCCCCCCCTGCTTGTCTTATTATAAATAGTCCATTACTTTGATACACATACTTAATTAGAGAATAAAAGACAATGAAAGATTGTACATGGGAGTAGTAGGTTTAGTAATGATTAGCATAGTCTGTGATACATAATTCATGTGCAGTTTTGGAATCACAACTTATAGTTATAGTTGGGTTCTTATATTTTCTGTGTTAGTGATATATGTGCTTTGAAATTCTTTACTGTTGAACTGCAAGTGCCAAAATAACTTTCTATTTGTAGCATACATTACCTAAAAATTATATATCCCTCATGGAGGGTTATTCCAGGGTGATGCGAGTTAAACTTATGCTTAACAATAAAGGTAGAGGCAGATAGACCTAACACTTTGATAAAGTATTTAAAACTACACACCTGCCTGTATAGCTAGGCAAAACTGTGAAATCTCTTTATAATGAATAAAAAGGAATTCAGGCGCTATCCATTGTCTTTCTATTGCGTCCTAAGGTGAGCTCAAATCTAGTATGTGCGGTATGATTTAATAATTTTAAGTAATGGAAGTTGATTTCAAAGTAGAGGCATTAGACTTACGGCATAGGAATATTACACTCAGTGGTGTCACTAGGGTTGGTGTCACCCAGTGCAGTAATTTTTATTAATTTTCTTATATACATACAAATACAAATATTTTAGTAGGAAGGAAAATCACAGAGACTTGATACGAAACATACATGAACATACATTATAAAATATATTACAGAACATTTGGTGTCGAGCTATGGTGCAGTATATCACCGTGATCCACAGTCAGGTTAGCCTCTTACCCTCATACAATTTATTTATCTACACCTAAAAAAAAAATGAGTCAAAAAATGCTCTTTCCCCACACTCTCTAGCCCTGCTTTTACACATTTACCACGCTTCTCTCTTTTATATCTGAAACCAACAAGCAGCAGGAATACCCAAAAAAACTGTGCTTACATAGGTCATTTATTTATATTATAGCTGAAATTCATTATATCGGAAGCTTACTTTCTCCCCAGAATTCACAAGTGCTTAAATGTGGGGGGAAATGCACAAATCACAACAGTCTATGTTGATCAAAGGCTGTGTATGTGCATCAATTATTTGTTTTATTATAGAGAAACCTGCTTCCTCCTCAATGTGCATAAACTTACCATTTAGTCATACCCATACAATAACCACGTCTTATTTAGGTAGAAGACCTCCCTAATTTCAATACACCTTTTCCTCCAGAGGGATATTTCTGCAGTCTTACTATTTCTGCTTGTTTCCCATCTACCCCCCCCGTACGACCACAGTCTTACTAGTTCCCCCATGTATGCTGCCCAGTCACTTAATTTCACACCATGGTCCAGGCACTGTGTGTGCCACGCTACCACGCAGAGTAAAGGTGGCACACCCGGGTGCATGCAGCCATCATCACCAGCTTGTAGTCATGTAAGTATCTTGAGCTTCAGACTCCCGTCAGAACTGTCATGAGATGGGCATCACACTGCTGGGAGCCTGTTTTTTAGCAGCTACAGCCAGTATATCCTCTTATGTGACAGTGACTGTGAATGTTAGTGGCAGTAAAGCTGGCAATGTCTGGCTCTGCAGCAGGAGGAACTGTTATGCATTGTGTGTCCTGTGTGCATGTAACATAAAAATATCTTTTTATTTTATTTATCTCCTTTTGAAAGTATAAAAAAAAAATATATATATATATATATATATATATATATATATATATATATCTCCACACATTTGTGTTTGTTTTATGTAAGCAGGTATAGGAACTGTTATTCCTTATGTTTAGGTATGTGCAACCCAAGGAATTACAGTGACACTCCTCCAACCTCCAAGAGTACAGTAGAGGAGCTACACGAGCCCATTCCATCCCTATTCCGGGCACTGACAGAGGGAGAGAGCCTGAACCAGCTGAACTGGAACATTGTGTCCTTCCCTGTGGTAGAGGAGCTGTCGCATCACGAGAACCTGGTCTCCTTCCTGGACTCAGTAAATCAGCAGCAACACCAGAATGTATCTGTCCCTCAAAGTGGAGTTCATGTGTCACACACCAGTGAGAAAGGTATTTCAATGTACTGCTATGATGATGTCTTTCTGTTTTTACACTGTATAACAGAAGGGGGTATATTTACTAAGCAGGGAATTTGCTGGGGAATTGAAAAGTGGGGAAGTTGCCCATAGCTTACATTCTCCAGTATGTAAAATGAAACTGAGAGCTCGAATCTGATTGGTTGCTATGGGCAATCAGATTCGAGCTCTCAGTTTCATTTTACATACTGGAGAATGTAAGCTCGAATCTGATTGGTTGCTATGGGCAACTTCCCCACTTTTCAATTCCCCAGCAAATTCCTGCTTAGTTAATATACCCCAAAATCTTACTAACCTTACAGGGGGCCATGTGGATATAAAGCTCCTCATTTCACCCTGGCATGGTCTATCCTTCCCTCTGAACTAGCCTTTTCCTCTCTATTCATAAATAAGTAATGATGCGCAAATCACTGAGCTGGATTTACACCCTAATGTCCTCATTTTAGCAGCAAAAACTTAATAGATGGGTTGATGAGGTATATTATTAGTTTGAAGATGCTATACATTTACAAGACTGTACTTGATTGGGAGAAGGTTTAGCAATAGATTGAAAATTACAATTTAGATAGGTATGTGGCCACATTGGTTTATTGGCATTATAAAGAAAAAACAGCCTGTATACAATGTTTGGTGAATTCAAGTTTTAAATGTAAGCTATGTAACTGATACAACAATATAAAAGAATGGGAGGGCTGTGGAGGAGAAAACAGGGTCTTTAAATTGCTGCCATTTTACATATGAGCTTAGGTAATGCAGGGTAAGTGTATGCTGACATGAGTTATTTTGAGGAATTCTACTGAGATAGACCAAGGAATTAATAAAGAATAGGTTATAAGGAGATGGAATCCCAATCTTCTTTTCATCTATGTAGAATATTATTGGGGAAAAATGACTATTAATAATTGTGTGTCTGTAAATCGTTGATGTATACATCTGAGTGATGTGGGTACAGTTGATTAGGGCAGTGGGGGCATCTTATATAAACACATAAGAGTGTACTTTTGTACATTTTACCACCACTCCCTATGTGCTTCCGGCAATGTATGAACTCCAGGTCTTCATCTTCCCGTAAGAGCTGACACTCTCCCAGCATAAACTTAGATCTCCTACCCTGTCCTGTTCTGTGCAGTCACCACAACAGTGTTTACAGGAGACCAGTTTTTCTTGGCATAAGGCAGCTGACCAGGGGTCTGAACACACAGGAATTTGTGAGATTTTGGCACATACTCCTAAGTGGAAGTGTTTGGGCAGGCCTCCGGGTGAACATACTAGAGGGATTTTGAATATCCTCTATTTCAACCCATGTTACAAAAAAAAAAATCAAATGGAAAGAAATGACACAGAGCAACATTCCAGGAACTGCAATTTTGGATAATATTTGGGAAACAAAACACCTCTGGTGGGTCTGCTCCTTACTCTAGGTACAATATTGCTGTGTCTGATTCTAAAGTTATCCATTCGATTTTCAGGACATATAAATGGAAAAGTTATGTATAAGGAATGGAAGTGACTTCGGGTCACTTGTGCAGAAGGAATCAGATTCAATCTGAACCTGTGATATTGCTAAGTTTACTAGATAAGCTTGAACGATTCTTGCACCATAAGGAGCAATTGTTAATGAAGTATGAAATGATTCTGAAACACAATATATAGTCCTTACCAGGTAGCATCATTATTTTGACTTGCTTATTATAATGTATGCCACTCTGTCCTCTTCATTATTGACCTGACATAGTACTGTCATAGGAACCCCTGTCTGCCTTTATTAGAAATAAGATATACTTATTTTCTACTAGCAAAAAATTGGTGCGACACATGCTGTTATCTGTTATGATCCTATTGGACAGTATTGGTTCCTTTTACACATAACCATTTATTTCATTTTTTAAGAAATACTTAGCATTTGTATCTTCCTGTGGGTATTTTAGAACAGTGTTTGAAGCGTCCAACACAGTGGGCCAAAATCAATCCGGTGCGAAGAGGGGGAAAAGCTGCTTTATGTGCTGCATGCTAAAAAGACGCGAGTTTTCTCCCTTACACTGTTATGCAGTGTGTCTCCCTTCTTGAAATGAAGAAAACTTGTTTCTGTTTAAGGATGTAAATTTGTTTTAAAATAGTGTTACTTGCAGGAGAATTTACAAGCTGGCACCCACCAGAACGATTATTGTGCCATTTACCAATTTGTTGGCACAATAATAGTTCTGGTGGTTGGCTCAGATAAAATTCTAAAAGATCAGAATATCGGTCCAAAAAGGCTATGGGAGGGGACAATATTGTGCAGTGTGTGGGCAGGATCCAATTAACACCCCAAACACACATTTACCCCCATAAGTACTTACCTTCGGTGGTGGTGATGGATGCTGCTCTGAAAAGAGATAGATACACAGGAGGCTCTTGCAGTCAAAGATACCCATATATTAGGTTAAGAAGCTGACATGGTTGCTTAAAAAAATGAAATATTAATGAAGACAATCTGATTGTATTTGTTTTTGGGGCTTCTTAACCTCCTATATTTTGATTGGTCTGTGGGTACATAGTGTTTTCAGAGGGATCATTCTGACAATTACCTGAAAATTGACATAGTATATATAGTATAATCTACACTTGTATTTTTCATATATGTTTATATAATATGTATTGGCAAATAATTCTCATGTCTGGCATGCTAGTTTTTTTTTTATTTGTTTGTTTTTGAGAACCTTATATCTGGGTTTTAAACCATTTTTTTTTTTATTTCTGCATGGAAGGAACAGACAGATGTATCATATTAACATAATCTATTAGAGAAGACTTCTTTTGATCTCTGGCAAAGGAGAACATAAAAATCAGGAGGGCAGGAAACATACTTGTAATTCCTACTGTTCAGGAATGTATGTCTACGTTTAGCTAACAAACAAAAAAGAATGAAAGATTTGCAGATCATAAATAAAGCTAGTTGCATTACATTCACATGTTTTAATATGGTGCTATCAGAATATGTAGCACGTTACAATTTTGACGATCATAATATTAAGACTTGGTTGGTAAGAGAGCCCTTCCCACAAGTTTATACTTTGTAGGTCATTGGGGATTGATACATTAGAGCATGTGCTACATTTTACACAGTTGTCCTAGACAGCTTGTATGGTATAAGTGCTCTGTGATCCAGTCACACTGGACTGAGGGTAATTTTATATGGAAAGTTTTTAGTGTTAATCATGTAAAATAGAAGAAACATGAATAGCAAAGTAGTTAGTAAATAGGGTTTAGAAGGAGATTGAAGAATTTGGTAANCTTGCCTGAAGAGGTGANTTTTAATATATCACTTGCAGTATGGTCACTTTGGGTCCACAAAATTGAAGTATGTTTACCAAGCAATACACTGACNAATATGGGAGACACAATTCACCTTCCTTGAGCCACTAGAGAAACCTATATAGCCTTGTCATGANGTTTATTTAAACCTCCATTGTTTGTGTTTATGAATCAGTGGTTTGTTTGAAAATATTGTTTGGTTTGACCTCTTTGAGCTTTACTGCGTCCTAACATAACCTGNTGTCTAAATTTGAACTAAGACTTCGGAGGTGATGAAGAACAAACATTACAGAAGTGTTGGAAGAAANCTTCCTGCAGAATGGGTGCTGGAAAAGGAAAAATCAATGTTTTATCAAGGAAGCTGTTTAAGTTTATTGCATGTCCNTTTATTTAGTTTTCTAATGCTATACATAAGCTCAGCATGTAATGTGTTAGCCACCCACTGTATTTACGGTCTGCCAAGTATCCTAGTTTCTGGCTTGTCATATTTTCCAGTCGCTATTTTATATTTAATTGCTGTGCTTCTTTTGTTTGGTTGCCAAGTCATCTCACGCCCTTATTTTTCATATGTGTGCTGTTAGGGGAGTCACAATTCAACTCGCTTTTTGTGAATTAAAGGAGAAATGTTCACAAAAAGTTCAACTATGTTTTATCAGTTTAGATGCTGGCATATTGCTANCTTGAAGATTAATGTTTGTTGAGATGTTTTGTGTATGTGTTTTATATCCTATTGATTTGCACATATAAAATATGGGATACCTCCAAATGTACAAGAAGTAAAGGTTTTCTATCAAAATCAGGAGCAAGATATCCATGAACACTAGCCTCCATTGTAATAACAATAACTTTGAATAATGGGATCTTATGATGTGGTGTTTTTTTATTGTCTCAGAAGTTATGTGACATTATATGATGATTTTTATATTCACAATACTCATCTGTCTTTATTTGTTGTTTTTATAGAGCACATGTGCACGGTCGTGTACTTCGATGACTGCATGTCTATTCATCAGTGCAAGGTTTCCTGTGAATCTATGGGAGCATCCAAATATCGATGGTTTCACAATGCATGCTGCGAATGTGTTGGCCCAGAGTGTATTGATTACGGCAGTAAAACAGTAAAGTGTATGCACTGCATGTTTTAATAGTTTCCTCTTGCCCAGTAAATCTACTGCTTATTGTATAGACGTTTATTCATTCCACTAAAGTCTCATNTATATTAAGAGCAGTGAAGACTGAAATTAACTACTATGTAAAAAAAGAAAAAAAAAAACATTGGAACAAATATTTTTTTCTTATTCTCCTAAACGTATGTAAATGTTTTAGATTTTGGAGTAGCATTTCAGTTTCTCAGAATGTATTTTTTATAAACATGTAAAATTGAAGTCTTATATTATAAATTACAATACTTTTTTATTTTTTATTTTTTTGTCTCCTGACTCCCNATCTGTTAGAGAGAAGGCAAATTGATCGATGGTACTTAGATATTGTGACTTTGTTTTTTACATGAATTTCCATGTTTAATTGCCTTATTTGTTTTATTTTTATTAGAACTCTGTGTATTGAAAACACANGTATTTTATATCTTTGTTTTGTAATTTCTTGCACTTTTAGCAATTGTTACAAAAATGTTGTTCTATAGCCAGTTTTGTATTTGATGTATTGCTGTTGGGGTGCATTAAAATTAATGCAGAAAAAAACATGCATTCATTTGAATACAAAAATATATTTTTTATAAAAGCCTAAATTGTGTTTTAATTAACATGGTTGTTGTTTATCCTAAATTACATTTTTATAATTTTAATTGTATCCTCATTGGTCTCTTTTCATAGTCATTCTTTGGGTAGTTCACTGTTATTCTACATGTTGAGGTGCAGGGATGATGATGGCAGATNANAAATAAATTATATATATAAAAGTTTTCATTTAAATTTATACAAAAACATTGCTACAAACGTGGTTCAATGACTGACATGTTGATGCTCATATTAATTGGCATTATATTCAGAGCAGGCTGTTTATCATCTGTTCAGTTTGTGGTGTTTGG
>JABWIB010013290.1:0-13577 GCA_016617825.1 Platyplectrum ornatum
TATCTATCTATCTATCTATCTATCTATCTATCTATATATCTATCTATCTATAGATAGACTCCCTGAAATGGGCAATCTCCCTGACTCCCTGAAGTGTTTGCAAATCTCCCTGATGCTCAAAATCAGTTGAAAAGTATTTGAAGTATGATGAGAAATTGATCAGATCAGAAATTGTTCTTTATTTGTATAAAGGTTATTGCTTCTTCTATTTACAGGCTTCACAATAAATACAGTATTAAAAGTGTTCGTTTACTGATAATATGACAATAAATGATCAATAAATACTGAAACAGCCATTTTTGATTACCTGGCAGTGCTTAAAATGCTCATGGGTGGAGCTATTTACAGGACACACCCTTTTGTTTGCATAGGGCACACCCCATCTATCTCCATCTGTTGTTCTGCCTACCCAGACCCAACTACGTTATGGTTTGTGTGCATTTATGATGTTAATTAAGTGCTGTTTACTTAGCTCTGAATTGCAGAACAGAGTAGATTGCTATACACATGAATTATAAATGTATATTGCATTTACATTACTATTGTGGATGTGTTTCATGCACTTTATAATCTACTTTAATCAAAGCTACAAACTGTGAAGCTGTAATTATTAGACAGAAAACAACAAGCTGAACTGTGAATAAATTCAGGTTTAATTGTATTTAAATGAGACTTTGAAAAGAAAACAGTAACAATCTTTTATGTAAAGTTTACAGTGTTTTATAACATAAACAGCTCTGTGTGTTACTATACATCAAGGGTAGTTGGCAAATGCTGCCTTTAGTCAAAGTTTGTCCATCAGGGGGTATGTCTTGCAGACATTAGGGTTGGGCAAGCATTGATCATTGCAAAGCACATAGGGAGCTGCTATTTCCCCACTGTGATCTGTTATCTACTGTATAGGCTGTGTGTAATTTATTTAATCTCTAGGGGTGGTGTATACAGTGGTATGTCATACCTCCACGTCACCCTCTGATTTAATGAAAAGACCGCCATTCACTATTATTTTCCAGTAATATACCAATACCAATACAAAGTAACGTCTATACTGTAATGATTCATTGAGTGTAATTGTCTGATGAAGGTCTATGCTCTGGCAGAAACATTGTCAGGAAGTTTTGTTTATATAATTCAGTTTCTATTTTGTTTGTTTTGTTTATTATTCACCACTCGTTTCATTATCCTTTTGTGGGTGTATTTTCATCACTTTATGTCGATTTTTCTACTCCTTCTTTTGTGTGTACTGTATTATAACGTGGACTGAGGTGGCATTTGTGCAGCCAATCAGGTCTCTATAATGATCAGATGAGTGATGGGATCTAACAGAAGCAGCAATGCGTACATTTTGTTGATAGTGCCTGGGTGGCTGACATACAGATGTGGCGCTTTATAATTTCTCTAGAATACCACCATGGCTCTGCATTTATCTTGAGAACATGCTAATTTGCTTTTGCACCATGCTGTCAGTAACACAGAAAAGTTGCAGTTCCAACAGTAACAGCTAGGTGACGTATCAATGCAGAAGATACTATTACACATTACTGCAGCCATTTGACACGTTACCCAAAAATCTACATGTGGTGGAGCCAGCCATACATAGAGCAACATGGGGATATTTTAGAAACATTATAAAATGTCTGTAGACCAATTATAATGTCATAAATGTGTTCTCCTCCAACTTCATTGGTCCTCTAAAAGCCCCTTCTTAAATAACTGTACCCCAGTGTTATAGACAGATTTCCCAGACATTAATCGAGCTGGCCATACACTATGCAATAAATTGACCAGCTTTAGTCAAGAGTGGGTAAAACCATGTTGAATTGCAGGGGGTGTAACATGAATGTCAGTGTTTGCATGCAGGGAGAATACTTTATTGTTGCATGTTGCACACAGATACTGACCAGCGTTACTGTTACACTGTTATTACACTTGTGCTGGAAACATCATCTCTCCCCTGTAATACTGATGGCAACTAATTAAATTTAACTCCCCTGCAATTCAACATGGTTTTACCCACTCTTGACTAAAGCTGGTTGATTGGAACAATGTATTGCATAGTGTATGGTCAGCTTAAGTTTTTAAAAAGTAACATTTTACTGATGGTATAAACACACACTACTTATATAGATATGATAAACTAATAATTATTATATCATCAGAACAGTTACAGCAGAGAAAAATAGCAGATTAAGACATCCTAGTCACATGAAAATAGACATTGATGGAAAGATAAAGCAACATATTTTAAAACTTATTACATATAAGACAAGACAGTGCACAACACATAGATACTTATTTGTAAACCAGCATCAAAAGACGAGATCCAGTCATGGTGGCATTATCAGATCAGCAGTCCAGAGTTGGCATCCCTGGAACATCATGGCCTCCTTGGAACAATTGACTTTAGTTGGACAGAGAGTCCTATTTATATCAGTAACTTCTAAAGAAGCAGTAACTCCATGGGGTAAGACCAGAAACAGTTTTCCTTGTAATTGAATAATGAATCCTTTGACAATTAGAAGTCCCATTATTAAAATGAAGACCGTGGGCCTCATTCTGCCCTGCTGGCTGGCAGGGAGGCCGATGTTTGCCAATTTGCGCATGCCCCTCTCCCTGCGACCCTTTCATTTTGCGCAGCTCAGAATTACAGGGTCCTGGTGGTCACACGCTGAAAATTGACTTTTGTAATTGTCTGAAATGTAAATCAGACTCAATCAATAAAATGGGTGGAATAAACAGGCAGACAGGTGTGGTGAGTTTCATGAATTTCATTGTCCATTTGTCTATAGAAACTTTATCCTTCAAGGCTGAAGAGTTCTTTGTCTAGCACTTGCAATGTAGATTAAAGCAATACCGAAAAACCGATACCCAACTGGTTTCTTGCCTGAGGCATCTTGTTGTATGACTAAGTTCATTTTAATATAGTGGCAACAGGTGTGTAAGTGAGCTCCCGTGTCCTCGAGGACGCTGTGACGGCATGACGGCGCAAAGTCAAAACGTCACATGGGGGAGCCGGTCTTACCATTTTCGCCAGTCCCAAGCCCTGCTATCACTGATGACGGCCCTGTGTGTAACTAATATTTTAGTACATTTTATCTTACAGATAGAATAGCAGGTGATAATAATATTTGCCCATTGTTACCTTATAGTTTACTTCTGTCTTTTATGCGTTTGTTAATAAACCTATAAATTTACGTGAGCGACAATGATTTTCTGTATAACGATTGAACATAAAAGTTTGAGCTATGGACATAAAACTCTCCATAAGTTTTTTTTTTTAGTTCTAAGTACTTTAATTTATATATTTTGTGTGTTTTTTTTTTAAGCTAGGAAATGATGCAGCCTCTTAGAGATCTGTTGAGTATGTCACCATTATGCGGAGGGTAAAGGTCTCTACACTCGACAAGCTGTCCAAATGTACAACCTTTTATTAAATTGCACTAATTGCAATTACAGGGTGTCAGTCTCTGAACACTGTATTTAGTATCCGTGCTTGATGAAAAGGTATCTCTTAACTGCTCATTGTGAATGATCAGAAGATTATAAGTGACAATGAGTAGTTTGCTTACACGGAATATCAATTGGTTCCCTCCGCGTTTTAACCTGCGCTTGACTGAGAAGTTTAGAGACGTGTGTTGGGCTGGACACAATCTTTGACTAATGATTCCCATTTACTGTGAGCAGAAGGTCATCGGGGTCAATGAGAAGAGCGCTGAATGCTGGACGCTCGTGTGTAAAGGTGACGCGATGTCTTGACGAGACAGCACTCAAAAAATGGAATACATTTTATTAAACTAATGCACTGTGTCCTGGTATAAATCATGAATCTAATTTCCTTTATCTAGAAAAAACTAGCAGCAATAACATGGACATAGACCCAAACTTTCCAGTACTAGTATAAAACTCTTTCTGACTGCTTCAAAGTGTGTCATTAAAACAGTGTGTAATCACCTAATTTATGTACTTATAAGTGTCTACACGAATTTTCATCCCACTGCTTATTGATGGTGTTATTACGTAGCCTTCTTTATACATATGTACCCAGGAACTCATCATCATCGCTGCTACTTCATGAAATATACAGTGTCGTGTTAAAAGAAAGCTTTTGTTATTTTAACCTCAACTTGAACAATTATCTGTATTATACCATTCAGTGTAAAATAAACTTTCCTGAGATCGGATCCAAACCTAGGACAACATCTGGACATTAATGTAAGAATGTAACATTAAACCTGGGTAATACCATGTTGAGGGGAGTAAATGTCATCTGTTGGAAACAGTATTAGAGGCGAGAGGTGATAATAACAGTATAATAAGCAATAATATAGTATTCTACCTGCATGGAAACACTGACATTAATGTGACTCCCCTTAAATTAAACATAGTTTCGCCCAGGTGTAACTTTATGCTCTTTCTTTCAATTCTGGATATGGTCCGAAGTTTCCAAGTTGGAACTTGTGGTATCCTGAGTCCTGTGTCAGGGAGAGGAGTGGGCATTAATCTTACACAAACAGACTTATAATAGCAGTACCCTTTCCTTTAAATTTCCACACCACCCAGGCCGTTCCCATAAGCCCGGACCACAACCATAATGCTGTGAGGTTGTAACCCACTAGCCCAACAATCCAGGTTGTCCTTGCAGAAGCTAACAAAACCCAACATAACCCATTGGGTTCTTGTAACTATAACGTAACCCAGTAGGATCTAGTGAAGGGAGCAAACCCAGTAAGTTCTGGTAAATGGAGCAATCTCAGCAGGTTGTGATGTGGACAATGTATCCCATCAGGCTCTGATGAGGGTGGCACAAACCAAAACTTTCTATTGAGAATAACACAACCAGGCAAGCTCCATGAGAGTACGGCAACTCAACAAGTTCTGGTAAGTTCTGGTAAGAGAAATAGCTCAGTAGCAAATGTTTTCATTTCTTCAGTCATGTGTAAAACTAAATGAGCGAGATCACTTTGAATCATTCCATCATATTGCACATTAAGCTTACTAAGTACCATAGCGTTTAACCTACATCAAAGAACGACATGTCATACACGTGTCATTTATCAAAGTGATATATTAAAGACAAGTGGTATCCTCATACAAGCTAACAGTTACATTCAATTTAAATGACATATTATATTAAATCTAAATTACGTTATTGGTATATTTTAATGATCTGTAACATTGTTAATCTGGTACTATTGCTGTAATGGAGATTTAATCTCGATTTTTTGTTGATGTATTGTGTTTTCCTGATTATCTGTGTCCGTGTTTTAATTGGAGTTACTCAAGCTATCGTCATGGAAAATTAGGGTTTTATATTTTTTATAGTGTAGAAAACGTAAAACCTCGTTTAGAGCTAATGTGTACTGCAATAGTTTCCATCAAAATGCATATATTATTATATGATGAAAAAATTGCATAAACGCATAAACAAAAAGATTATATTAAAATATTATATATATATATATATATATATATATATATATATATTTATATTTACTGGCAGTGCACATATGTGCTTTAGATGTTCTTTGCCAGTGGAATTCCTAGGCCGGCTAATCGTAACCCATCCCTTCTAATAACTAATCCTTCCCCACAGCTTAAAAGTAGAATGAATGCTAACTACTCCGGGCTGCCAGAAATGCTGGTGCAGGGGAAGGTTAGGGTTAGGCTTGGAAGATTAGGTGGCCGGGAGGGAAGGTTTANGGTAGGAGAGGGATGGGTTTAAGAAAGTTGCGGTTAGGCAGAGGGGAGGTGAAGGTTAGGATTAGGCAGTGTTGTGGTTAGGTTTGGAGTTAGGCTGTGGGGATTGGAGGGTTGCGGTTAGGGAAGTGGAGGGGAGCCCTCTGTTGGCACTAATCCCCAGTCCACATTCTGTTCTCTGCGACAGCCTTGCTGAAGGACTATTCGCAGTGGTAAACCACATCCATTCATCCTCACGCCGCAACCCAGCCTTCCCTTTCTCTTGACACGACTAACCTACCATCAGGATAAAGAGCTGCCACAGAAGTAAAGAGGTTCACACTTTTAGTGGTATTATTATACTACAATTTAACAAGATAAGTCAATAATTCTTCAGAACAAACCCATGTAATGAAAGACCATCCTCTTTCATTGTTGGATTAAAGCGGTGGCATGTCAGGAAGAGACAACTTGTTATTACCCCATGCAGTAAATACATATAAGATCTAGAGAGAGGAGAAAAATCGTTGTCAAATTCTAATAACATTTGGGTATTAAGCAAAGTACTGAGAAGTCTGTAACCAGAATTTTGACACAAAAAATATTTAACTAAATATTTGTATCTAACTGGAGAATCTGGCAACACCATGAAATAATCTGCATGTTCACAAATTTATCAAACACTTTTTTGTTTTTAACCACTTATTTGATTGATTGATTGATTGATTGATATATACAAGACTCATCAACCCCTATTCATCGCTTTTTTTAAATTGAATTAATCTCATTTGGGAATCTTCACCCCACTGGTGCCTTCTTGGTTTCTGTGGTCTAAGGTCCTCAAAGAACATTAAATCCTCCTAGCGTTTGCCCCAGCTCCCCAAAGAGACTACGGGGGAGTAATAACATACAGAAAAAGGGGTAAGTGATCAACTTCTACCTACCATATGATAGAAGGAACCAGCTCAGGATAGATAGCATTGGACTGGCTGCATGTGAAGAAATGTCATATAAAAGAAAAACCTTTAAAGAAGCAGAAAGAAATTCATCCTGGAAACTTTCCATCCATAAAATACACAATAAAATAAAAAAAATACAAAGTTAATCAGAATAGAATTTCTAATTCATCAAAGGCTAGTTACCATCCCGAGGAGAACACTGCGCTCAGTGAAGGATGGCTGCTGCCTCTAATGCTTTCACCTTTTAGAAGGTGGTTATAAACTCTGGTCATTATTGACTTTATTTCAGCCGAGATGTGTTCACTAACTGTAAACACTGTTAATCACAGCCATTTACCGACATTCTGGGGAGACAAAGAAATGTGCTGCATTAGAAAGTCAAATTAGATCTACGTATCAGAAGAGTTGTAAGAACATAGATCACAAATTGAGGACTGGTGAGGAGCCAGTGAAGAAACTGCAGAAGTTACAATATTTCCAAAAAGTTTAAATCAAAGAGATTTTATCAGTAGATTTGAAATAGTGAAATGACTTAAAAAATAGGATTGTACCTATCCAAATTTTACCGATGGAAGAAACAACGATAAATAAGAGACTGTTTGGGTGTGGATACTGTGACGATAGCTTAAACTTTATTTCTCTTCTGCCAAGTAAATACACCATGTATCATGTGACATATTTCTATACAAAGACTAAATTTGTTCTGTTGATTTGGCTTCATTTATTAACAGTGGTTTTTGGAACATCATTTTTGGAATTGCAGATAATATTGTTCTACTGCTCTCATGGAATCCGGTCTGTAAGTTAGCAGTTTCCAGTCGTTATGATCATATAGTAACAGTAAGTGGTGCATGCTCCGGTTCCAGAAATCAGTCCTGGTAAATATTGGCCTGGCAGGCATTTGTCACTTAGAATGTCCCCTTTTCAAAATAGATATTTGAGATACTATTTTATAGATATTTGAGATACATTTTTATGAATGGAGTATATGCCGAAATAATAATTATTACTAATACCAACAGCTCCGCCAACTGCCGGTGGTGCAGGGTAAGGATAGGTTTAGGCAGCAGGGAGAGGAAAGTTAGGCTTATGCTGCTGGCAGAAGAGAGTTGGGGTTTGGCTGCTGGGAGGGGAGGGTTGGAGTTATGCTGTAGGGAATGATGGATTTGGCTGTGGATAGTTGAGCTGCAGGAAATGGAGGGTNGTTGGGGTTTGGCTGCTGGGAGGGGAGGGTTGGAGTTATGCTGTAGGGAATGATGGATTTGGCTGTGGATAGTTGAGCTGCAGGAAATGGAGGGTTAGGGTTATGCTGCAGGGATGGGAGGGTTGGGGTTTGGCTGCTGGGAGGGGAGGGTTGGGGTTTGGCTGCTGGGAGGGGAGGGTTGGGGTTAGGCAACAGGGAATGGAGGGTGAGGTTGTGGGGAAAGGGGGATTACACTACAGGAAATGGAGGACTAGACTGCAGAGAATGGAGGGTTATGGTTAGGCTGCAAGGAGGGGAGGGTTGTGGTTGGGCTGTCGGGAGGGGTGGATTAGGATTAGCATAGTGGAAGGGGAGGGCTATGGTAAGGATTAAGAAAAGGGTTCAGCACAGAGCAGAAAGTGGAATCATATCACTTACATACCCCACAACACATATGTAAATACATGTTCTTATAAAATATCTTGAGTTCAAACTACACTATTACAAAATAAACACAAGGCTGAAATATGTGGTGCTATTGTGTACCTAAGTAGCAATTTTCTTTTAATTCATACATTAAAATCATCAGAAGGTCATTCAATGTGATCAGGGAAGGAGGCGTTCATTTGTCTTCTATACGCCGTGAATATATTGTCTGCTTTTGATCGTATAACTGATAGGCATAATTTAAACGTAAGATATATGCTCTTGGTTTTGGGAACATTCAGTGATGGAAGGATAGGCGGAGAGTGTGATATCTTGAGTACTGTCAGAATGATGAACAAAGGGTCCACGACACAGAAACGCGCTACGCAAAATGAATGTAATTCGGTTTCGGTTCAGTTAGTTCAAGGTACAATATAGCATAAAAATAATTTTAACTTGCGCCTGGACAAGATTCACGGACAGCGCGGCCAAACAGCAAAAAAGATTTATACCCCAGTCAGTAAAAAAATACCAGACGAAGAAATGTCTTCTATCTCTGTATGATTAATGCGCTTCTGTAAAGTGCTAAAACAAATCCCTTTAATTATGTACATAACTGATCTAACGAAAGGATGGACTGCCATCTCACTCTGGCTCCTGTAGGTGTGAAAACACATTTGCAATGTTAAATACAAGGTAAAAGAAAAGGATTTAATGTGCTATAATAAGATGAAAATTTATGTTCAAACAGAGCAAAAAATAAAAAAAAAAGTCTTTCACATAATTGACTTTGCTTCTCCGAGACAATAAATTAAATTACTGTCCTGCTTTGTAACATCTGGCACTTTTCATCTAAGTTCACATAGTCAAAATGTTTGCGGGGAACATCAGACCGTGGTATGGTTGAATTATTTCATGTGATCGACTTGAAGGTTTAATTTGCCAGTGTTCTGCGTCAAGAGGAAATTATTTCATCAGATTAGATGTGCTTTAAGTGTACAGTACTTTACATTTTAATGCTTTTTGATAATTTGATTAAAGAGCTGTAAGTAACAAAGGAAAAAGAAACACCTGCAGCCATTTATTTCAAGGTCTATTTAAAATTCTAGGATAATAGGAATTTTTTTTATAATGTTTATTTGATTTTAACTGTTTAACTCCCTCCCAGTGTATTGTATGTAGTCGGGTCCGCGTCTATTAGGTGATTTCAGGTGATCATCTAGAGCGAGTGGGCGGTAATGTCTGGGAAAAGTTACCTATAATAAAGATAAAATAAATCGAAATAAATAGCAGGCGGACAGACGGGCATTAATATTTTAATAATAGCTGAATTCCTCCTCCCTGCCGTGCTCCTCTACGGCGTCCAAAGCAATGCGCACGTGGCATCATCACGTCACATGAAATGGATCGGCCCTGTTTGTAATGTGTATGTTTCCCTATCTCTTACTACAAGTTTTTGGGTACAATGTACAAAATACGGGGCATTATCCAGATTTTAATATAAATATTAACGTCCTAAAACCCCATGCCATGTATTAATGACGCGATATAGATGCAAATGTAAAATACTATAGATTACGGTGAAACAATTTACGGTCACATTGATAGTTTCAATGGGTGCAGCTGCTAAGGGTCCTGGAAGAGAGGTATTGACATTGATTAGCGTTTATTCATTTAAGCCCACTAAACCTGCCCCCGCTGAATTGCTCCGCCCCACCCTGCCCATCCAGTTCTAACCACGACTCCTATTCTCTTGCTACTGGTTTTGGTAGCGTAAAGCCTAATGTAATAGTGCGGAATGTCGGATGTCGTTAGTGTCTTGGACTTTCCTTGTGAGCTCTGCAAACATTCAGGGTACTTACATCTGTGTTATGGGTTCAGTTGGGTGAGTCCACCCTTTCTTTACCGTGACTATGTTCCTTCACTCCCACAAATTGCCTCTGCTATCGCAATGGGTCACAGTAGAGCATTAGCTTGCCACGCAATTAAAATAAGCACGACTTACAAATTAGTTTTTCTGGTAGCGGGTACAGAGGAGCATTTTGAAATTTAATACTTAATTGTCTCAAAATATTTTGGGCTCTATTCAGTTTGCATCCAAACAGCTATGGATTGGGGGTTTTACAACATTGGTCTGTTCTTGGTTTGTGTATACACGTGTGCAGCCAGCTTTATACATGAACAAACACACACTAACACACACCAGCATATATTTTAAGTAGTAATGGGCAATTCTGTAACTAAAATTTGTCAGAATTATTATTTTTTGTTAAATCTCTTGCTTGTATTTACAGTTTTAGTTTCAGTGCACACAATCAGCAATAGACAGCAAATAAGGGTTGAAAAAGAATATCTGATCCAATTCTCTGTGAAGTAGCCAAAACCCATGTCATTATAAATTTTTCTTCTTATGCAAGGAGGGGTGGGGGGAGTACCTCTTCATATAGAATTTGTATGCAGTTTCCCTGATACCCACATTAATGGAGGTCCTGATAGCCGGCCATACTTCATCCTCCAGCGGATATAAAATATCCTTCTCCCAGGGCATTTCGTGAGGTCACGGATCAGGGGGTTGTAGGATGTCATAATTCTTTTATGTTTGGGCCTATAATAAATTATCTGTGAATACGTTAGATAAATATAGATCTGTTGGCACAAATACTGAGAATCTGTGAACCAAACAGTGAAAGATTGGAAGACCCAGAGATATGTGTAAGATTAGTTACATCTACCTTTACCCTGCACTGTGTATGTAATACAATCAGCCACTGTTACATGACAGATACATGGGCCATGAAGGGTTAATAGCTTGAGAGAGAACACCAGGCTATTGGCATGCTAGGGACAGCCCGTGTTCTGTCACAGATCCTCAAATACGTAGTATCACCGGTCTGCGCCGTGGTCCAAGGCTGTACAGCACACTGCAACTGCCTGACAGTTACTCAATGATCCTGTAGAGGGAAGGCAGAGACCCCTGTTTACTGGCTTGCAAATGAGCAAGAAGAAGCCGAGAGACAGGTGGCATGTACGTTCATTTGAATAACATAGCCTCAATCCCTGCATTTACACCATGCCTAACACTATCTTCAAATGAAACATCTGGAGCAAGCTGAGAAGTCTCTGAGGCTCAAGACGGAGACAGAGAGGAAGAAGGAAAGGGGGGGTAGAGGGACGGGGAGGGGGTACGGGAGAGAAAGAAAGACATAGAGAAGGAGGGAGAAAAAGGGTAAGATGAGGGGAAAGAGATGCGGAGGGAGAGGTGGAAAGATAACGATGGTGAGAGGTGGAATAGAGGATAAGCAAGAGAGAGTAAGGGAGAGGAGGGATCGAGTGAAGAGTGTAGGGCTAGAGTTAGAGCAAGGGGGTAAGTGATTTAAAAGAAATAGAGAAAGATAGGAGAAAGAAAAAGTAGGGAAAATGAGAGAAAGAGGTAGAGGTGTAGAAGGTGAAAGAAAGAAAGAAAGAAAGAAAAGCAAGACATAATGGATGAAGAGAAAGAAAGAGACATAATGGATGGACAGAAAGAACGAAAGAAAGAAGAGAAGAACAGAAAGAAAGGGTAAGAAAAGGAAAGCAAGAAAGAAAATGGGAGACAAATAAAAGAAGGCAATGATAGAGAGAAACAAAGAAAAGAGGTTAAAACGAAGGAAAGAAAGAAAGAAAAAAAAGAAAGTAAAGCAAGAAATAATGGACAGAGGGAAAGAAAGAATGGAAGGAAGGAGAGAAGAACAAAAAGAAATGGCAAGAAAAGGAAAGCAAAAAAGAAAGAAGGGAGAGAAAAAAGAAGACAATGACAGGAAGAAACAACAAAAGATGAGAAAAAGAATGAAAGAAAGAAAGAAAGAAAGAAAGAAAGAAAGAAAGGGTGGAGGGAGAGAAAGAGAGAGTATGTAAAATTCACTAAGCGGGGATTTTGCAGGGGATTTGAAAAGTGGGGAATTTGCCCATGGCAACCAATCAGATTCGAGCTCTCAGCTTCATTTTACATACTGGAGAATGTGAGCTCAAATCTGATTGGTTGCTATGGACAAAATCCCCACTTTTCAAATCCCCAGAAAAATCCCTGCTTAGTGAGTTTAGGCCCTAGACAGGAAAAAGTGAAAAGGTAGAGAGGTGTAGGAAGAATAGGGACAGAGTGGAGAGGATGAGAGATATAGAGGTTTAGTGTCAGTGAGAGGAGGTGACAGAGATACTGATGTGTCGAGAGATGACATTACAGTCATGAGAGTATCACTCATGGACGACACTACTTACACCCCCCTGCATCAGCGCTGAGCGGTGCCTATGTCTTGGAGGCGGGGCAGATCGCACCCTTGCCCTCTTCCCCCATTTTCAGTGTCCATCACACACACATCATCATGGAACCTTCCAATTTTGTTAAAGAATATCATAAACTTTTATACTGGGTGAAGTATATCGGTCAGTAAGTACAGTGACGTTACATAAACATGTATTTATCATTCATAACAGTACTTAATACTATTTTCGGAAGCCATTTTCATTCCATGTCTCTCTATAAGTGGATTTAATAATTAAAATAGTGAAACATGTTTTCAACATAATGAAATTCACAGACTTATTGAAAACAATATATAGGCCAGAGAGACTTTGTCTATTATGAATGGAGCAGTTGATTAGCATGTTGGGTTTATTATTGAATGGTCTTTTTATGCTTTAATTTATTCATTAAAATTCCTGCCAATTTTGCAGTAATGGAAGATATAAATTAAATTGCTGTATTTGACGTATCTAAAGTAAATCAATATCCTCCTTCTGCAATCAGGGGTAAGTTCTTAGTAGCGGGCTCTGCGTATGGTGAATCCCACAGTGCCGTGCATGTCTGACAAGCTTGATGTATACCGGGCATTAATATCACAAATGGCGCATGATTCATGCCCCTGGCCACACCAATAAATCCTCTTTCACAAAAGGTATTTAGAAATTGGGGAGTTTTCTCTTTTGTCATGTATGGCGTGATTGAAAAAGGCTCCAAAACGATTCAAATATAGATGAAGTGCAAGTTACTAATAAAATAGCGAAATGCTGAATAAATGAAGCATGATATATAGGGCGATGTATTCAGTAGCTCATATTATGTATGGGGAATACATTGCTTATTTCACATTTCTTTCCCTGTATCTCTATTCCCCCCTCTGCATTCTCTCTCTCTATCTCTCTCTCTCTCTCTCTCTCTCTCTCTCTCTATATATATATATATATATATATACTGTCCAGGGGGCTCGGCACTCACATTAATATCCAGCGTGCTGCGGTGCTCATCCGGTAGAAGAATGCAGAAAACGGAGAATGGAGGCACTCACAGGCTTGAATTT
>JABWIB010013296.1:0-12274 GCA_016617825.1 Platyplectrum ornatum
GGTGGTATGGACATTTAGAAGTGGTGGTATGGACATTAGAAGTGGTGGTATGGATATATAAAAGTGGTGGTATGGACATTTAGAAGTGGTGGTATAGACATTTAGAAGAGGTGGTATGGACATTTAGAAGTGGTGGTATAGACATTTAGAAGTGGTGATATGGACATTTAGAATTGGTGATATGGACATGTAGAAGTGGTGGTATGGACATTTAGAAGTGGCGGTATGGACATTTAGACGTGGCGGTATGAAAACACAGAATATAAGAAATGTCAATGGAGATTTTCAATGACATCTTTTGGAGAAGTGCCGGTATGGCATACCCCCGTATATACCCCCCAACTCCTAACCCTGATCACATTTAATTATCACAGATCCGTATGCATAGAGAGCGGGGTTCAGGACCTGGTCGGGTACAATGTACAATGAAAATCATGGACCGCAGGTGCCCTGTGTATCTATTAATACTGTGCGGCCTGGTATGTACCCATCTGTCAGAAAGAGATCCAAAAGAGAATTTCATGGTTTCAACCATTGTTAGGAATGAGAATGGAGACATCTAAACACGTCTTATATGCACAATCTTTTCCAGGCCTGGAGCAGACTTAAATTGAAGCATTGAGAGATAGATAGGAGGGCACGCCAACACCCACCAGCTGTACCAGGCTACATATCAGCGGGTCCACGAGCAGGGAAGCGCTACGCTGTGGGTTGCATAACCTATTGTAATGAGAGTAATGTGGAGGATCCTGAGCAGGTTTTACAGCCGAGCCGGGAAACTGGTGGCTAATCAGCAGCGCAGGGGCTCCTCATATAGGTCTTTCAAGGACAGAGGGTCAATGCTCTTGGTAGTGGAATAGCTGCCCAGGTGTTACAGCAGGGGTGTGGGTTACTACAGTATTGGGACCACTGGAACACTTGAGAATTTGGACTATGCCGTGATGATGCTGATGACCTGCTGTGCTACAAAATAAAGAACTTGACTTCATGGTCTCCATGTGATGGGCTTCCATATGATGTCCCATGATTGTGGAGTACCAGAGCATTTCTGTTGGCAGCACTGCAAGATAATCTACATTCAGACACTCACCCTTAATATTGAGGTCTATGGATGACCTTGCTGAGCCCAAAGTATTGTTGGCAATGCAGATATAACTCCCAGAGTCCTCTGCTCTCATGTCTCTTATCTCCAGCCTTAGATGGTTATAGGATGTAGAGAACCAGTACTTGAGACCCCGGTCCACCTGATCCAGCAATGAGCTTCCCAGGAAGGCGTTACTCCGATGAAGGCTGATGGTAGATGGGGGGTCGCTGTCCACGCTGCACAGTACGATCGCTCTCTCTCTTCCGTGCGTTTCTAAGAACGAGGACATCACCAGGTTCCTGGGAGCAACTGCAACACAAGGACTATAGTAACACAGCTATACACATATACATAATAAGAGACCAGCGGCAAATCAGACCGTGCTGAAATATTCATCAATGGTGACTGCTCCGCCTTCGCTTATTATATTATATACCCTATAGTGGTATAAAGGTTCAGACATCCCATGACCTATGGAACGTAACGTTATATTACTTCTATTACTGGTCACAGTCAATAGCTTATATCGTTTTTAAATGTTATACAAATGAGTCTTACATAGAACAGTTATCCCAACCAGGGGGGAAGCCCTATTCCCGCTCCTGTGCTTTGCTTGGCAGTGGTAGGAGCCTGTATCTGAGCTAGACACATTGTGCAGCACAAGAGAAGTCTCCGGACCTTCATGGAACCACTTGTTATTCTTGTACCAGGTGTAAGTTGTATTGTCCATCATGGGACACTCGCAGGTCAGGTTTACTGAGTGGCCTTCCTGTATCTTCTCATATGGACTGACCAGGACTCTTGCTGCTGCAACATACCAGAAAAAACGTTCAGTACATGAGGAAGATTTATGACGTTACGGGTGGTGGGTGGCTGCCTGGGGCACAAGGACTACTACGTTCATCATTAATACACCCACCCGAAACAAGTGAAGAATTATTCTGTACTGTATTTCTTCACACAATAATGAAATAAAGTGATTAAAATGGAAATATAACTCACTGGAGTCTGTCTATCATTTAATAAACAGGAAGGTTAAACCAGGTGCTATGAGCCTATGCGCGTTTCGCACCCTATTGCATTTTCAAGGCATCAAGGCATATGCAGGGATCACCATAATGCCTGCTTATATTCACATACAGATCACGTCCCCAGACGTCCAATGATAACACATTTCATCATTGCTAAAACCACGTGGTTTACATCCATCTCCACATGGCTAGCCCCTGTCTCCTTCTGGCCTCCCATTGGTACTTGTCAGTCATCCATCAAATTACAGCCAATGGGAGTGCAGGATTTAGATCTTCATTCATTTCTGCCTTATGCACTTTACTACGGTAAATAGAAAACACTCTGCTCCTTTCACGCCATCTCCCCATCCCCATGCATTAGTAATTGAGCGATTGCTCGTTATACATTTGTATCAGGGTAATTAAATATTTCTAAGGGCTCTGCTCATCATTGGGAGCGTCTTACTGTCCCCAAATAGACTGGCCAATCACCAGGCAGGGCTTGCAGATTGCAAAAATAGCTAAATTCATATAAATGATGTAGAGGCCACATGTAGTACTTTAATCCAGGATACAAGATTCTATATATTCTATCATGTTTTACTCTTCTCATTATCCATAGGCAAATGTGGAAGGGGGGTGGTTGCCCAGAAACTCCCCTTAGTTTAGCTGTATTATATGCGGGTTATATTATTATTAGGAGCTGGCACACTGTATAGAGTATATTGGAGGTGTGAGATGACATTATACAATGTGTGTGGCATATCAAGATTTAGGAGTGACACTGAATATACATTATATAATCCCATTCCTGGACACTAATCTATCCTATAATATATATATATATATATATATATATATATATATATATATCAGTATTGTATGTTCCTTCACAGTATATGAATATTCCCAATATGTACTTTATATAGTGTGTGTACTCCAGACCCCGATATCATGAGGCTGGGAATAATGCACTATATAAAGTACATATAAGTATAAAGGGGTAACGGTACATCACATAGTGTAATATATGCCGGGTGTATTAATGGTTTGGAGATTACACTATAAAAAGTATGACACTATATACCCAAATATACACCTTACACCTAATATAACATATATATACTGTACATGCTTTACACACCTGACACCTAATATACCCAATATATTCTGTATATACTCACCATCTCCCCCATCCATGCTTTACACACCTGACACCTAATATACTCAATAAATACTGTATATAGTCACCAACTCCACCATACACCATACATGATTTACACACCCACTTCCAAAATCCTGTGTTTGCCCCCGTTATTCACAGTGTTTTGCTACACAATTGACACTTTGTAACAGAGAAGGGAAGTTGCAACCGTATTAGGAAAAAATAGTTTAATTATAAACTCTGATAAGAAGTGGGAAGGAGAAAAGATTTCCAGGGGTGCAGCACAGGAGAAGTCTTGAAATCTAAAACGTTTGCAACTGAGGCAGTGATCATCAACAGACTGATATACAGTAGATGGGCGAGATTGTCATTGGAGATGACTTAAGGGATGTAAGAAGAGGATCCTTCAGGCATTATTTGGAGATAATCTGGAGATATGCCAGTGGTTCCCAAACTTTCTCTGTCAAGGCATCCTAAGGGTCTTAGGGTCAGACAAAATAATTAATGCTTCTAAGTAACACTGGCAACGTGGCACCACTTTGGGAAAAACATTCCGTGGCATCCCAATGAGAGCATCGGGCGCCCCAGGGAGCCTAGGCACATAGGCACCCCTGACATATGCAAACACTTTGCCATTCCCCTTCCTACGTATTAGCGTGATCTTTACTTACTTTGCACTGAGAAGCGGATGGATTTTTCGGATACTCCCAGGGAGTTATTAGCCACGCACGTATAATTCCCCTGCTCATCTAAGGTCACGTCGCTCAGCTCCAGTCTCACACTGTTGCGGGAGGTCGAGAGGACAACACGTGGGGGGGACTCGCCAGGGCTAGAAGGACTTATTGCTGTCTTGTCTTTGAAGAGGGATATATGTGACGGCGGCTCACTGTCCACACTGCACACTATCACTCCCAGCTGTCTCTCCTGCATTTCTAGGAAAGTCTTCAGCCATAGGTTTCTCGGGGGATCTGGGGAAAAAACCAACAAAACATAGAAAGACTATAAGAAATGAATAGGTCAGAATGGAGGTTCTCAAACCTTCTCAGTGGAGGCACCTTAGGGTCTCCTTAATGTTTCACGTCGGAGAAAACATTCAGCGGCATCCCAATGAGAGCGGCGCTGCACCCCAATGAGAATATCAATATTTGTATCAACATTAATAGAACACTTTCAACTGAACACGTGAATGAGGTGGAACCAGCATTACCACTACACATAACTTTCAAATACCCTGCACTTGAGAAAAGACTGACAATGGATCTGCACATGACTTGTAAGTGACTATTCAAAACCTACTGGTACAATCAGTACAATTGGTACAATTTTACGCTGTACTCATAATATATGTATTACACCTCAATCCCCTGTAATGAAGTGGTATCTTCCCAGGCACAGGCTGTTCTCCATTTTACGTTCCTTTCTTTTTCAGGTCCATATTGCACCTTTTCCTATGACTCTTGTTCTGGAATGTTTTGGTTGGTACATTGAAATACTCACACAGCACGGATACAGAGACGGGTGGAGACATTATGGAGGTTTCCGCGGTGTGGACTGTACAGGAGTATGAACCGGCGTCACTGCTGGTCACTCTCTGGATCTTCAGGCTAGATGTAGACCCATCCTGGAACCACTTGCTGTTCTTATGCCAGGTATAGCCCACCACGGATTGGGGACTTTCTAGAACATCACAAGTCAATGTGACAGAATCACCTTCTGGAAGCTCTGTGGACGGACTGACGAGGACTCGGACACCTGGGGTAAGGTTAATAAAGAGAAATAGATTGTAAGCCCTTCAGGCAAACATTTTAATATCAACAGAATAAAGATACTTTACTTTAAGCTATATTAATGAATATCTATGTCATCTCAAACTGAAGCTGTGCTCCTCTACTGCGCACAAAGAGGCTGAGAATCTGTGCTCCTCCTACAAGGAGCCAAAAGTGACCTCATTTCATGCACTTGTCAGGGACCCGAGGGAGGAGGAGGGGGCAGACTATTGCCTATTTACCTGAGATACTTTGACTCTTAACTAGGGGGCGTAAACCATCTCCATTGATCATTCTAACATCACCCCTAGACAATATTTATTTATTTATTAACAGGTTTTTATATAGCGCCATCAGATTACGTAGCGCTTTACAATTTAACAATCAATAAGACATGACTGGGTGGTAACAGACAGAATGGGTGGGGAAGAGGGCTTTGCTCGCAAGCTTACATTCTATATCAGGGTAAAAACCCGGCTGCCCCCTCACGTAGTTTACAGGAACATGAGCCCACCCACGCTTATGTAATATTTAGATTTATCATCTCAGATATTCACTATGTAACCCAACACAATATTACCCTGTAGCTAAAAGCGGTAACACTCCCTCTCCGGAGACTTGAGTTGGCTGACCCTCTTACCTACTAAGTGCTGGAACCAGACTGCGGAAAATGTGCTGTATTCTGAAGTCTAGGTACTTATATTGGTAGGTGCCCAGGGCGTGTGCACATCAGGTCTGGGCGGATTTGCAGTCAGCACCACTTGACTCTCCTTGACACATCCAATGTTCCTGACAGCTGTCCGATGTTCCTGATCAGCTGTCAGGAACAACTGTAGCAGCAGTGGGCCCCGGGAGCCACATGAGTCCTGGTATACCCACTCCTGCAGTGCTGATAGGTTCTGGAATCTCTACTAGTCCTTACCCTAACCCTCTCATCCCCTACCAAAACTCTCCTTCTCCCATAGCCTAAACCCAACCCTGCATTTCTCACAACCTAACCCTAACCCACCCACCACATCCCCACATCCCAACCTTCAGCTCCGTGCAGCCTAACCCCAACCCTTCCCTTAACCTAACCACCCCCTTCTATGTATCATTCTCTTACCGCTTCCTAACCCTAACCTCCCATACTCCATGATATGGTGGAGCTGTCGGCATTATGAAGGATTGTAGTATACCTTTCAGAATATTACTCCATTTACAGAGTATTTGAAATGGCTGACCTTTATCTGTCAGCTGTATCTATTTAGAAAAAGGGGACTTTCAATGTGGTGAATACACCCCCTCCAAACATATGAGGCGTTCTGTGCCCCACAATTACTGGCAACGACACTGGCTGTTCTGTGCATCTATCTATTATGGGCATCAAGAGCTATGTAGAGCTTTGTTGGTTTAAATAATAAACTATTGTATAATCAAAGTATTTACCTTCTACAGTAAAGGATACGGAGCCTTGTCCTGTACCTATAGTGTTCCTGGCCTGCATGACATAGGTCCCTCCATCGGTTGACATGACATTTCTGATCTCCAGCCTGAACGTGTCGGAGGAGAAGTAGACGTGAATCCCGTTACTCCATCCACCACCATCCGCCGATGAGGCCAGGAGACGACCGTCCTTATACACTGACATATCTGATGGCGGGTTACTGTCTACGCTGCCGAGGATAATGGCTACCTTACCATTCTCTGTGTCCAAAAATGATCTCATCATTATATTTCTTGGAGGATCTAAAAAGGAAAAAGAAATTATTTCACATGTGCAATGAATAGAATCTCACACACACGTCATATCAGTCCGGACTGTACATTTTATATTTTGTGGAAGGTTCCGGAATGAATTGCTAATTACTTACATAAGACATTTAAAGTGGTTGCTTGTGAGGTTTTGTTAGTGTGGTGGCTCTGGGCTGCACACTGGTATACTCCACTGTCTCTGCTGGTCACATTGGACAATCTCAGTGTCTTCCCCATGTCGGGCAGGAACATTCTCCCATTTTTATACCAGTTGTAGGTAGCCTCCTCTGATGATGTTTCAGTGGCCATCACACAGGTCAGGTTCACAGCCTGCCCTTCCTGAACTCTCGAGGACGGGCAGATTGCTATTCTGGCGGCTGTGGATAAACGAGTCCAGAGATTACATTCACAGACCAGGAACAGACCAAATCAAAGGCGTATTTCATATTTATCTATGGTTTATATATGGGACATTCCTAATCGCAGAGCAGATGACACAACGATGGGATATCTCCACTTACTTTGTGTTGTGAAGGTTCTTCTTGTACTTGATTCTCCGAAGGCATTTTTGGCGGAGCACAGGTATACGCCCTCATCCTCCAGCATGACCTCGGAGATCTCCAGCCTCAGCATGTTATGTGCCGAGGTTATTCTCATTCTGGGACTGGAGGACTCAGAGGAGGCAGAAGAAGCAACCAGCGTATCTCCATAATACAATGTCAAGACAGAGGGGGGATCACTGTCCACTGAGCATTCTATGACCCCCGTTTCCCCACCTTCAACCTCCCAAAATGATGACATCACTGGCTTTCTAGGAGCGTCTGTAAGGCATGAAATGTTTTGGATTATTATTAGGACGCCACAATGTAATTTACATGATGTCATGGATTTCATAGCTTCGAATAATCATATCATAGTGTTTACTGAAATAAAGCCAGTACATGACACATGATGATTTAACCACTTGGGTAATACCATGACAAAGTTAGGGGGGTGAGAGTTACACCTGGGAAATACCATGATGAGTGTCAGGTGGTGAAAGTTACACCTGAGTAATACCATGATGAGTGTCAGGGGGTGAGGGTTACACCTGGGTAATACCATGATGAGTGTCAGGGGGGTGAGAGTTACACCTGGGTAATACCATGATGGGTGTCATAGGGGTGAGAGTTACACCTGGGTAGTACCGTGATGAGTGTCAGGGGTTGAGAGTTACACCTGGGTAATACCATGATGAGTGTCAGGGGNTGAGTGTCAGGGGTTGAGAGTTACACCTGGGTAATACCATTATGAGTGTCAGGGGTTGAGAGTTACACCTGGGTAATACCATGATGAGAGTGAGGCGAGTGTAAAATATATCACAGACTGAAGTTAATATACAGAATTCCTCATTGGATATTTATATATCAGGTCTACGCACAGGAGACATGTAGTGACACAGACGGGGAGACGCTGCTGTCCTGGGAATCCCGCTCAGCACAGTGATAATACCCGGTGTCCTCGGCCTTTATACTGTCATACACCAGATAATTGTCGCTAGTCTTCTGGATCCCCCGACTGTTCTTATACCAAACATATTCCATTGCCTCTCGCTGGGTCTTCACTGTGTCGCATATTAACTTCACCTGGACTCCTTCCAGAACCTCTGTGGATGGAGAGACTAGAAGTCTGGCAGCTAGAAGAGACAGAAGAAAGAAGGTCTCAATAGAAGTGTCTCCCAACGTATAGACTGCATGGTGTAGTGGCCTATGTAGACCAGGAGAAGAGTAGACGTCAATGCTGTGTCTACTCATCAGACATTTATATACTTCAGTCACACCAGCCAATCAGCAATTGGCTGGATCTAAACTTCTGTAACACAGTCACAAGTGAAACGCCTGCAGTATGTGTGGACTCTCTTTGTTCTTCCTGCACATAGAGATGACACATGTCACACGTCACACATGCCAGGGATTTCTCACCCGGTGTAATGTGTTTCAAGGGCCACATCCTAACACAAAGGTGTGAAATAGGTGACGTGTCACCTACTGGACTTAGATATGACCTGTATCTGCTGCAAATGTCTTTGTTTAAACAGCGACAACACCCTTAGGACTGTATCCAGACTTACGTACTATAGACAGTTATGAGTGGGCAATACCATGTAGAAGCGGTTACTAATAGTAAGATGGCCGCCTATTTGGGTTTTGTTGTACGATTTCTAAACCAGTTGCAGTTATACCCTTAGGGTCACTGTTGTGTACACTATGGTTAGAAACACTCCTGTAATATTTAATCTATGGTACATGTTGAAGGCCGCAGCGACTCTGTAACCAATAAACTACATACACAAAATACAAAAAAAAAATAAAAAACCTTCGGTATAAATTGTTCTCCACTTTGTGTCGAGGTCACAGAATGATCATTATTAGAGGTAATACATGCAGATGGATTGCATCTATAACAACTGGCACTTTCAGTATTAAGTCAACTATACATAATATTGTTAATCATCATTGTATTAGATGGATCTACATTGGCATGGAGCTATAAACGATTTCAGGTTACAGCTTTTACGAAAAATACATTTTGGCCTGATACTAAAATATTAAATATCTCTTATTTACTATCAAGAAATCATTTTCTAGTGTAGAGTTTTTATTCTGCCAATCTGTCTTCTAGGGACATTATTCACCCAAGGTATATGATGTCCGCTATTAGTGGAGGTAACTTTATCGCCCATAGCGGTCAATGTCAGATCCAGGATGTTTATCGTGTGCGGGTTGAATGTAGAAGTGTAAGAATTATTATTAAGGGTTTGAACACTGGTGTTATAATCAATAGATTATCATTATATCTCTGGGAAAGCACCAGGTTCCCCATGTACAGGTTGGTGAAACCTGGGTCAAATCTGGTGCCCATAGCTGTACCTAAGACCTGCAGATATACTTTAGAATATAAAAGGAAACAATTGTGTTTTAATATAAATTCAATAAATGAAATACTTGAAATGATAAAAATTCTTAACTTATCATCAAATCTGGATAATTTATTAGAAATTAACAGACTCAGTTTCTAATTTGTATATATATATTTGTATACCGTATATTGTATATGGGTATAAAGTAACTTTAGTGTATTTTAGGGATGTGATAAAAATACAGGTGACAGGATATTTATTATAAAGAAAACATTCATTGGAAATAACACCTTCAGCGAGGAAACTGTCTAAATGATTTTCCAATAATGATATTAAGAGGAACATTCTGCGGGTAACATTAAATTGTGTGTCTGATAATTGTCCATTAGCCTCATACTGGTAGCAGATGGTATGTAACACTACAACTCCCCACACCTCAGCATAACTTATCACTATACTTCTATCAGTCATCATTCAGTTATAAGGGAGACTATAAAACGACCAATGAGGACTCGTGGCCCAGTGGCGTGGAGAGATGGCGATTCGGGTCTCTGTAAGGACTGTCGGGTCCTGTGCTTGTGGATTCCGGTGTGAGTATCACACTTATTCATTTTGCAGGAGGACAATTGAATTTGTATGAAACATTTATTGCTCATTGCACAGCTTCAATCAGCTTCCATATCCATATAACAGCCGTGCCACCTATATGTGCATACTAGTTTTAACCAGTTTATATCCCTATTTGACATTATTTCTCATTGTTATATACTTTTGCTTTTTATATGTATAATGAATGATTTTCTATTGACATAATATATTTATTTTATACCAGTCGCTCTTCTGTGGTTCTATATGTTTCCGCCATCCATACTGGTTATAATAAGATTCATTATATGAGTGTATAGCGCTTCTGTCCTGGTACAATAAACTCTCAACTCCAATACTGTTTCCAACAGATGAAATTTACCCCCCCCCCCTGTAGTTTAACATGGTTTTTCCCACTCGTAACTTTAGGATCAGAAGGAATGGATGCAGTTATTATTCCATCTCCAACCTGTCCCTAAAAAAATGAAAAGGATTCACAGAAACAGCAATGGGCGCACACTCCTGTACTGAGTAATATGAACAGTATAGCGGTGCAGGCGTGTAAGGCATGGGGGTGAACTCGGTCCCGGTCTCTCCCCTCTCTCATGCAGCTACTATACCGCTGCCCTCATGCAGATCAGCTGTCCGTGTGACTGCCATGTAATGTCCCCCAGGCCATCTAGCCATCAATAGGAGGGTGGGAGGGGGTCAGCTCTGGCTCGGGAACATGGCTTCCATACGCTAGGAGATTCGAGAGTCTGGCGCATGTGTGCAGATACAAGAGAAGGTGTATAAGTAATAAAGTTTTCTATGTGGACATAATTAATGTGTCTGTATTCTGATGTCATTGTCACCTCCTACATTGTTGCCATTAGAATTATGACTACATTCCCCTCAGGTATTCTCCATATACATCCAACCTCATCCTCTCCAATACAGTGGTCGAAGTGGAAATTTAGAAGTGACAGTATGAAAACACTGAATATAATGGAAGTCAGTGGAGATTTGTAGTATTTCAATGACATCAGTGGGAGAAGTGCCGGTATGGAATACCCCCGTATACCCCCCACTTCAAGCCCTGCTCCAATACATCTCATACAGAGGTCGGGATCGGATGTGGAATTAGTGGAGAACACGGGTGTAATCACAGAGACGTCCACTTACTGTGCACCTGGAAATGCAGGGTCTGAGCCGCTGAGCCGAGGCTGTTTCTGGATGTGCAGTTATAGCGGCCCTCATCTTCCAGCTTTATGTTCTTAATGTTGATGGTCAGCACATTGAGGGAGGAGAATACGCTGTAGCGTTCATCCAGCGCATTGGTCAGGGAGCTGGAGGCGATCATCTGACCTTCCCTATAGATCGACGTCTCAGCCAATGGAAAGCTTTCCACAGAACAGCGGATAAATGCCGACCTCCCCTCTCCAGTGTCCCGGAATGACAGGAACTCCATGCGCCGGGGTGGATCTGTGTGGTGGAAGAGGGATATATTCACATAAGAAGTTATATTAGGAGATCGCACGCTTCAACCAGAGATAATTTTGTGCATAATAATTTAGAATTGTATTTTTCCCATGTGTTCGTGTATTCTCTTCAATGTCCATTAGATGTGTTCTGTAATGTGAGGCAGATCACAGTATGGAGAAGCTGAGTCCAGCACCGGAGATCTACTGGCTGACAGACACGAGGAAGAGAGCATGAAGAAAGGGCAGAGTGGAGGAGAGGACGTGCACAGAGAGAAGAGTACATGGATAAAGACAGAGATAGAGAGAGTGTAGAAGAGACAGAGCAGAGGAGAGGAGTAGGGGCAGAACGGAGGAAAGAGTAGGGACAATGTGGAGGAGGGAGTAGGGGCAGAACGGAGGTGGGAGTTGGAACAGAGTAGAGAATAGAGTTGGGGCAGAGTGGAGAATAGAGTTGAGGCTGAGTGGAAGAGGGAGTAGGGGCATATCAGAGGAGAGAGTTGGGACAATATATGGAGGAGGGAGTAGGACCAGAGCAGAGGAGAGAGTAGGGACAATATATGGAGGAGGG
>JABWIB010013299.1:0-16634 GCA_016617825.1 Platyplectrum ornatum
ATTAGTTTAAAGAAAGCATACAAATAATAATATATTGGCTCCATCCTGCTCTACAATAATGTAATTCACNGTGGGGAAGAACTGGAGACTGACCTCTATTTATCCCCTCCAGGACCCTCCTGAGTGGTAAATTTAGGGGAAAAATGAGTTTAGTTTTCTGCCTTTAGGATAGCTCATATTGAAAAGTTTCATTTAACATACAGCAATCAATATCAATTACATCTAACACCACAAGTACAAATAAAGCAGATGTTTACCTCCAAATGACTACTTTGCACTTTGTTGCAAAGAAACAATTTTTGTGTATTGCTGGTACTATAATCCAAGTGACCATTAGTTCTAGCTGAACACCGCATCAAATTGAGAGCTGCGATGCTACCCAGATAAAATAACCGAACTGAAAAAGAATCCCTCATGTTTTATTTCCTGTGAAGGATTTTAAAGAGGGATAATTGTTGTGGTGTGAAGTTCACATAACTTATGTAATGTAATTCCTCTGGATGCATGTTCTTTGCCGCAATGCATTTCACCGCATTAGAAGAATGGAGTTGGTCAAGTTAAAAGGACAGAAATCTCATTTAAGGTTTTTACAGATTTTCAGTTTTTCAAATGCCATTTCTTACTTTATACTAAAGAGTAGTTTCTTCAAAGTAAAGTTTATGTAAAGTTTGATGTCTCAATAAAGAAATAAAGNCAAGAGTGTCCAATCTTGGTCTTCGTGATCTACCGGTGGTCCATGTATTCCAGGTCACTGATTTACGTAATGACAATATCTTACCCATTAGGTCAGGGTGTAGANCATACTGTCACTTCTCTCACAGCTTTAATTGAAACACTATAAATCTCCATTCTCTTCTATTATTTTCTATGTTTCCTTGGCACCACTTTTAAAAGTCAATACCACCACTTCAACATTAGGTGGATCAATAGGTGATNGAAATGTTGTCACTTGTTATTTTGTGATGAGACCTGGAAAATATGAAAAGTTGTAAGATCAAGGTTGAGTCTCAGTAGGTATAGGTTCAATCATGTACACACAAGGCTCGAAGTGTGGGTATGCCACCCTGGCACTTCTTCCTCTGATGTAATTGAAAAACTTAAAATCTCCATTGACTTCTATTTATATATATATTTGTTTTTTCTCCAACCATATATATATATATATATTATATATATATTTGTTTTTTCTCCAACCGCCACTTCTAAATGTCCACATCGACAACTGTGTACACATATAACTAAATAAACAAAGAAAGGATTAATACAGGTAATAATTTCCATTAACATTTTTGTAAAGTCTGGAGAGCCATCATTCATCTGTGATGGTAACACTATAAGAACTGTTCATCAGCAAGTAATCCACATTAGCAATAGTAATATCCTTAAATAACCAAATCTGGGTGTTGGCTCACTTTACTAATAAACCATTCTTACAGTATAAAAACAATATTCAGTACGCCGCTTAGTAAATGTAGGCCTCTGGCCTAAATTAGCTAAGCGGGGAGTTTGCAGGGGAATTAAAAAGTGGGGATGTTGCCCATAGCAACCAATCAGACTCGAGCTCACATTTTCCAGTATTTAAAATGAAACTGAGAGCTGATTGGTTTCTATGAGCAACATCCCCACTTTTCAATTCCCCTGCAATCTCCCCGCTTAGTGAATTTAGGCCTCTATGGGGTATATTTACTAAGCAGGGAGATTGCAGTGAAATTCAAATTTGGGGAAGTTGCCCATGGCAACCAATCAGATTTGAGTTCACATTCTCCAGAGTGTAAAATGAAACTGAGAGCTCAAATCTGATTGGTTGCCATGGGCAACTTCCCCAAATTCGAATTTCACTGCAGTCTCCCTGCTTAGTAAATATACCCCATTGTCTATTTATATCTCTTTAACTTTCCCTGTCTTTGTTCCTATGAGAGAAAAATGTCATGTATATTGCTTAATGTATGATTCTCAAATAAGCGCTTTAATCTTCTGTTTTTTGTAATAATAATTTACAGATGGCTTGCAGCATCCTTTTTGGTATGTTGATCCTTTCACTTGGCTGGTACTCAAATAGTAAGATACCTTTATCAAACCTTACTGACAAGTCTACCTGAAATAAAGCAACAGTCCTACAAGAGGATGAGACTCTGGATGCCCTAGGCAGTTTGAATTGTTGCCCCCCACTCTCCTCACCACCACCCCCACCTTACCAACATAAAATATGTAAATTACAGTGTATTGATCATTATCTCTATATCTATATTGTGCCTTCTATTTTTCTCTATTGTGCTGCCACCACAGGCCTGACACCTTAGGCCCCTGATGGCTAACCTGTGACACTCCAGATGTTGTCGAACTACAAGTCCCATCATGCTTTGCCAGCTCGTGCTAAAGGCTCAGCAATGGCAATGTATGATGGGACTTGTAGTTTGACATCATCTGTAGTGTCACAGGTTAGCCATCAGGGCCTTAGGCAACCACCTATATCAACCAATGGAAGCACCAATCCTGGGTCCCAGGGTAAGGGTAGTACAAAGTAGGACAAAGTGAAGTTATTTCATGCAATAATTCAATATAATACACATGTCTTCAATCATCAAAGATATGACAGGACAGTACAAAAGAAGTTCAAGAGTAAATATAATAAGGGCACTTACAGTATGCTTGTCTTATACATTAGGTGCAGGAACATGATACTATACAGCATACTTGCAAGCCATAAGCACATTTTGTTGGACATCCTGGAGGTAAACATTNAAAAGAAATCAAGAAAGCAACCCTAAGGAACCAACCTTACCATGCAATGGCTTTTCCCCAACATGTACGTCATGTAAGTCATGGACCAGTCTACCAGTTGCCCAAATGCCCATGCAATATATTGTGTAGTGGAAAAGGAGGAGGTGCAGAACTAATCCTGGTCTGAGCAACTGGGAGCATTCTAAACTAAATTTTTGTCATTATGGACCTATGGGGAACACATGGTGTAAATGATGGGATTGGGGAGGGGAAAGGGAGAAATTGTGTGTTCGTGGGTCACAATTAAATTAAGGTAGGTAAGGTAAATTAAGGTCTACAAGGGAAAACGCACGGGTGCTGGGATCTGGATTCGGACCATTCTTTGCCGCATTCCTCTATATATTATATNAGACTTGAATGTTTGTGGACACCAGAGATTTCAGCAGAACTTCTGTCTGATCTGACCTATCATATTTTACTGTTTCGCCGTCCAAATTAATGGACCAATATTAGCTAAAACGACTTCATTTTCAGCTTTTTAAACTGTACAAAATAGCAATTACNGAGGAATCAATAAAATAATGTGGAAAAAACATGTTCATCACAAACTTATTTTAGATTATAAATTGTGCTTGATTTTCAAGGTAATGAAAAAAGCCCCTACAGACTTTTAAAAAGGAAGAACAATGAAGGTAGAACGAATGGTGTCTGCCAATAGAAAGAGACTTCTGGGGTTTAGTTGTACATTCCGTATGAAAAATATTGAAAGGATTAAATTGTTATTGTTCTTTGGGGAAAGAATTGGCAAGAGTCTTTCAAATAAATACAGGAAACAATAGTCTGAAAACATTGTTTGCATGTGGAGGCTGCTCTGGGCAAAAAAAATGCATTTTAGTTATGTAAACATGTCTAATATACATCTAGCAAATGGTTCTATTATGTTTGTGTTAATTGGTTTTAAACNCGTTCATACCATACATTCGCAGACAAATATGCAGTCACAAAGAGGTGGGTGACATGTCTCGGGCTATTTCTACATGTATTGTGTCTTAAACTGAAGCTACAGATTTCAGGAGAACTTGTTAATAAGAACATAGGCATCTTGTTTGTATTGTGTGTGTGCTTTACATGCATCCGAACAACAATTATAAAACACAGTGGTGATATTAGCAATTAGCAATTAACAATTGTACTTTAACCATTACCCTTAACACATGTAAAATAATAAGGTAATTGCACAAGACTGTCATGTCTCTTTAGCTCCAGTCAACAGGTCAATAATAAGGTTTGGGCTGAGGTCATGATTTCCATAAAGCTTGATNTCATCAAGCTCCGTCCGTCATGGTAAGGATCGGGGTGAGAAAATGATTTACATGAGATCTGACGACTCACCCGGGATACTGGGAGAATTGCTCGAAAATCAGGAGACTGCTGACAGTTCCGGTAGACTCGGCAATCCGGCCGTACATTACATATGTTTGTTTTTGCCGCTTGCACTTGAAACTAACGTTTGTAATTAGTAAGAGAAAAGTAAGAGAAAAACAGGTGGAAACAGGTCAGCAAAACTCACTTTCCTATTACATACTAGAGATTGGTTGCTCTTGGCAGCATCTCCTCTTTTCAATTCCCACAGCTTAGTAACTCTATAAAACCATATTTCCTATGCAACATATATAAGAAATTTACAGCAATAAAGAATCAAGAATTCAGTTGTACCCAATTTGCATATAGAATGACCACATATACAATAACCACAATAAAGGATAAAAATATAGTCTACTAATGCAATTTGTTTTTATATATCTTAAATAATATATGAAAATATATATATACAGTATGCTATTTGCATAAAAAGAGATATACATACATTTGTTTATGGTAATCTTGCAGATTTATGATCTATGTTGGTGGAATAAAAGTAATTATGTCATGATCCATCTGTATAATATGAATTTTAGTCAGCCATTATAGATAAGAGTATTAAAAATATNAAATCTATCTCTAAATCTGTGCCTCGACACACAGTTAGAATACAAATTGGGCAGCCAATCAGAACAGTGGGTGGTAGCAATTTACCAAAATCCAGAGGTACACATTAAAGTTTTGCAAATAATAGCTTACAATTATTTTTTTATGTATGTAAAGGATGAAAATGTAACCACAATGGGCCAGATCCAGACACCCATAAATTCAAAAATGAACGCTGAGTTTGCTTTACTAAGAGTTTGAATGCTAATTCCCCTCCCTAAGGGGGGGGGGGGGGGGTCAACTAACAGAGGAGTGTATATTAAGACTTCCGGAACGTGTCCTTACTGTACAAATTTTAAACCCCCACCCGCACATGTTCCCCTGAGACAGCTATGTAAATTGCATTGGCCATGCAAACTATAGTCCAAATCTGGTCCAGTTACGTGCATTAATTATGTTTATATTTGTTTGAATAAATTTTTATTTGCATACTGTATTAATACATTTAAATAATTTACTTAATTCAGAAATGGTACTTTTTTTTATATTTGTTTGGTATAGATGGATCAGTAGGTCCGTTCATTCTGACATACTGTATTTTTAATCCATAAACCCAACTCAGTCTCCCATTACAGAGCCCTTACAAGTGACATACACTAAGAAATAGTTCAAGAGACCTTTATTGTCCGTTAATTTTTTCCCTTAAAATTCTCATCTATCAATGGTTTATACTTCTCTATAAAATATTTTCACCTTCCCTGTATGGATTCAAACAAACACCTCCTAACCCTAAAAAATGGTGGAGGGGAAAATAATTAAATGACAAATATAAATTCATTCAGCACATATCACAAGGTTATTAATAATGAATTAATCAGAAATCAAGAATGTCTAAACACAGAGGACTCTCGGCTTTCATGGATGAAAAAAGGTAATAAATACATGCATTATAAACATTTTTATTAATTGCATTAATTAATTCTATTAATAACTTAATTTTAACAAATAATTAATTAATTAATTAATATAATTATTTTACTTCTATGTTTCCAAATTCTTAAGAGAATATTTTGGAACTTGTAAACTGTGATCAAATGGTGTTTTGTTCATTTCATATTAACACAGCTACAGTCTGGCATTTGAGTAAATCCAAGTAAATCTATCTCTTATTAAAAACACACTACAGAGACTTAACCAGGTGTATGTGATCCATTTATTTGCATTGTGTTCTAATAAAAATAGAAAGAAATCACATCTTGAAATTTATAGTACAGGTTTAAATGATGAAGGAGATTTGTAACTATAATCACAGCATAAACAGACTCCATAGAATTGCTTTGGCCAACCGGAATATTGGGCATTCAAGTAATGCTATTGTTTTGCTTTTGTTTTGTACTGTAGTTTACAGTCCTACCAGCTATATGGACAATGAAAAAGCTGTCAGTTTAATGTAACTTTGTTTAATGCCCCTGTTTTGACAAACTATGTATTACCAATAAAGCAGGGAGATGGGCTGTGGTGGGGCTACAGAGATGGGCTATGGTGAGCTAGAGAAANTTACGGTTTGACAATAACAAGGAGATGAAAAGGTTTAAGCTGCAAGTTACTGATGGTTAAGATTGGAATATAAAGAGTGGACAGTAAGGGTTAGACTTTAGGAGANAGAGGGTTTAAATTAGGTAACAAGAAGAGGAAGGTTATAGTTAGCCTTCGGGAGAGGCTGTTAGATNAAAAAAAAAATTTCCTTTGGGTATATGAGGACAGGATTTTTAATTAAATACACATTATATTAAAATTCAGTATTTTTATTTATTAACATACATTCAACAAACAATACAAATGAATATAACTTTACTTGGGAGAGGCGTGAAACAAAACAATAACATTGTAAACAGCATATTGTAGACAGAACATTCGTATGACTTTGAGAGGTTATCCTCCAATTTCAGATTTCATGTTGAGGTTAAAGAGCTACTAATGAAGGTGAAGACAAGGATGTTCTGAAATAATCTGAACTTGTTACATCTCTGCAGCTAATATATTAGACTATACCACTTTATGCTGTAATGAGCCATGACAGGTCCCATCTGTTTCAAGAGCGGAAAAAAGTTCTCTAAGTGACAGAAACCATTAAACTGTGATACAAATTTCAGAAGAAAATGTGCTAATAATCAATGGAATATCTAACCATGACATTTGTTACTGGTTTATTAAAATATAAAAATTTTCTATCAAGAAAAAAATCTATACCAGGGGTCTATGAATAGTAATGCTTATGTAGCGTCTTCAGCCATTGTATATGATTAGAACATGTGCATGTGGAACCTTTAAATTGTAATTTAGGTTCACGTTAGGTCACAGAACTCTCTTAATTTCCAAAGTTAGTGTCTACAAATTTTTAATCATGCTCCCCCTTTTTCTTGTTGATACTTTCTCTTTATTAGACCCTTGTTTGAAAGAAGATATCTGGACATAGCCTCCAATATTTTAAGATGTCAGCTGTAAGAGGTGTCTCTTGTTTATGACAAAGACATTGGATGGTGGAGCAGGTAAACACATAATAATAATAATAAGTATGTTTACAAACATAATATATACAAGCAGTGGTGGGATTCAACCAGTTCTCTCAGGTTCTGCAGAACCTATAACTAATATAGATATCGGTTCTTAGAACCGCTTCTTAATGGGTAGAGATGTGTGGGCTTGGTTTAATGAAAACCAATACAGGGTGATATACCAAGAACAATATAGGGGGATACACCATGGACAATACAAGGTGGTACATCATGGACAATACGGGGGGATACATTGAAATTATCATTATGGTTTTCTCTAAAACAATTCAATTTTTGTCTGGGGAGGGACTTTGGTGGAATCAGGGCAGGGCTTAAGTTGAGCCATGGGACATAGAACCTGTTGTTAATTTATTTGAATCCCACCACTGTATGCAAGTATATAACAGAAGCAAATCAGACAGAGTCCCTTAATACCAAAGGCCAAGGCTGTGTCGAACTTACCAAACTATGCAGTGAACCTGTTTGCTGCCATCTCTGGCCATAGCAGCTTCAAATGACTGGTTATTAATGTGGGAGCAAGCAGCCAGGATGTCATCATGAAAAGACGGCCCCCACGGAAAGGACATGTGCTATATCAACATAAAATGTAGAAGTCCACACTGACCCACCTTTCTTCCTAGCAGAGTGCAGACATAGCATCAAAGGTTAAGGAAAATATATCCACATATTCGCAAATGGCAATATCATTGGGGATGCAACCCCTGGGAAAGGACTGTATAATCGCAATGCACCATGCCAGTGGAAGCACTGCCTAGCATCCCTGCTGCATGAATAACCCCCCCCCCAGAAGAACGCTAGGAATGTCTGGACGTAAACCTCTCCAAAGAGGAAGTGGTGGTGAAGGAGGAAGAGAAGAAGTAGAGGTGGAAGAGTGTGAGGATGTCTGTAACGAATATGTGGAATCAGACTCACTGGGTGAGATTCACTGGCGACTGTACCAGGGGACACTAGACCCATCTGACCCTATTTACTACCTCTGAACAGTACCCCGTCTGAAAAACAAAAAAGTTAGAAACAAACAGCAATAATACATCCAAGGAGGGAGGGAGAGGGCAAGCCCCAGCCTGCCATTTTTACTCCCTCACCCCTAAAAGGGGCCTTGCACTCTTTTAAAATGTAAGTAAACTTGGTGAAATGTATGTTCCAGTTATTACCTTGGGGAATGAAATAGGCATTCTGAAATAATCTTAAAACAATATTAAGAAATATTATGGAAAAAAACACCCAAATTACTTTAATGGTCACCCCTGGGGAGGAGAGCGGAAAAAGGATATCAGCAGGGGACTGTACATCAGAGCTATATTCCAATAATAATAATGATGAATTTTACATTCATTTGATCAGAAACAGTTTCAGCAGATGATGACATGCCTTGAAAATGCTTTTAGCAAAGTTTAATGGTCTTTAATAATCCAATATTAACACCTACTTGTATTTGAAAAATTCTATTTGTTTATGCTTCAATTCTCTGGTTATATTCTGTAACCTGGCAAATGAATAACGTTACAAGATGTAATAAATGAGTGTAAGTAGCTTAATGGTTTCCTTACTTTTTTATTGTTTGGAAACTAAGGAGACTCATTGTAAATCAGGATTAGACAACCTACTGCACTGTGAAAGGAAATGGTACAACTAGCTTCGTTTGGGTAAAGTTCCTAGATTAATATCAAGTCAAAGTCATACAGGTCTTAGGGGTATATTTACTAAGCGGTGAGACTGCAGTGAGATTAGAAAGCAGGGATGTTGCCCATAGCAACCAATCAGATTCAAGCTCTCATTCTCATTTTACATATTGGAGAATGTGAACTGCTGATGACCGCATATTACTATCATGATCCTAGAGGGATTGCTCAAAAGCCACCAACAAACCAGGAAAATACACTTTCAGTCGTTTGACCAATGCGCCTGTTGGGTTGGGAAAGGGGAGAGAGGTGTGACAAGGGATAGTCATGTTAAAAGTAGTTAATAGATGGACAAGGCGAAGAGGAGGTGGTGGGGTTGTGATGAGTAAGGTAGGCTTTCCTGAAGACACTAGAGTCCCGTGTCTTATAGAAAGACTGCAGAGACTTGTTCACCCATCCAGACATAATAGCAGTCATGTGACACTTTGCCAGGATACAGCTTACAAGCTGGTCACATATGCTGGTGTTTCGCCTTGGTCAAAATACATTATACATTAAATACTTTACACTCATCCAGACCTCTGTTTCTCTGGAATTTTGTGAGTAAAACTCAAGGTAGATTCACACTGCTGAAAGTCAATCTACAGGTATGTTATCTAGAGTGGTTCCAATAGCAGGTCCATAATATAAATAAAATTGCTTTTCTCAAATCATTTTTACAAAAAAAGATTATTGCATGGCATTTTGGGAGCAGAACCTATAAGTATTCTGAATCATTAATGGGTTTATTGTAGATATTGGATCTGATCCAGGGTTAAGAGTAGCAAAGATAGGAAAGTCATCACTCAGCTTTATTTTTGTTTGCATATTTTATATTTTCTTCTACCCTTGCAAATTTATAAAAAATTATGGTATAAGTCTGTATGAGCATCTCCCTACGTATCTGATGTGTGGTCTTCTCACATACATAGAGGAATATGCATAGTGCGGATGACTGCACACATAACTAAGTAATTCCAGTGTTCAGTTCACTTAAGTTAGGATCCAGTCATACGGTAGTAATTTGGTATATATGCTTTATGTACAACATCAACGCAATTTTTCAGCATGCAAAACATTAATTNATTCGTCAGATGGTCTTGTTCTGATGTACATTTGCAACTGTTTTGTCNTTACTGTCTAGATCAGGCCAGATGTTGATAATGTATATAAAAATCTGCATTATGCATACCTTGAACACCTAAATAAAAGATTTTTCCAAATATTTACAGCACTATTTTCGCACTGCACTGCACTTTAAGAAAATTATTGCCCCATCATGTTTTATTTTAAGAATAAAGATTTTTTTTTTTTGTGAAATGTAACATTGTAGCTTGGCACAAAATGTTTCTTTCCAGGCTCATAGTTTAGCCATTTTACATTCTAAATATGACTTTTATTACGCCTCGCATAAAAACCTGACTATTAAAACAGTAGCCCCTTTGCAAAACATAAGCGCAGTCAAGACTGAGATTCCCAAGGAGTTATGTTAAGGTCTTATTATTTCCTGTTTTTATGTCATTATCTGTGGTACGGAGGTTATTCTCTCAAGTCGGTCATTTTATTTTTATTGACAAAAGTTGTACAGAAGTTACTTTTATGGAGTACAGAGTTCAGAGAAACCACAATAAGATCATCTTCTTACAATAATGCAATGTCAAAGTATTTATTTAGCTTTGTATATTTTAACATTTAAGATCACAAAGGTGTTTTATGGATTCTAATTATTTCGATACATATACAGACTTTTAGGGGCCGATGGTGAGTTTATTCCGCAGCTGAGGCGAAAGGGGAACACAGATGTAGAATAAATTGCGTCCACTTAAACACAGAACTATTCATACAGTGTACTGAAAAAGAACAGCCATTTAAAACATAACAACAAAGCCATATGCACAAAGGCTGTTCTGCGGCTCAATATACCAGTTTGCATGTTTCAAATAATAAAGTATCTTATTTTTTTTATTTTTTTTATTTTTTTGTTTAAACTGTTTTTTATTAACAGAAAACTTAATACACGACATGCACTGGCAGTACAATAACAACACATCAAAACCGGTGCAAATGATACAGACAATCTGATACTGTATCTCATGGGCGAAAACATCAGAAACCCTAGAGAAAATTGTGAGGGGTGAGGAAAGAAGGGGAGGGAGAAAGGGGGGAAGGAAGGGAGGGAGAGGGCAGTGGGTGGGAATGAAGGAGAGCACGGAGGAGTGGCAGGAAGGACTACAAAGGGAAGGCGATGAGGTGGCGACCTGGCCGGANCCCCAGCAGGAGAGGGAGCGTAGGGGGAAGGACCCTGCCAAGGGCGTCAGAGAGGAAGGTGCGTAGGGGAGAGGTCAGAGAGGAGATAGTCGACAGGGAGTGCAGACACTTCCAGCATGAAATGGTCGGGGTGATGGTAGGGTGCCGTATGGAGGAAAGTGCCAGTGTCCATGGGGCTAACTGGATTGGGAGCTGCAGAGATTGACCTTTGACGAATACCCACTGTTTCTCCACCATAGCCCGTGACCAGGCCAGGACCCTGGAGAGTAAGGAAGCCTGATAGTAGCCTATGATGTTCGGTAGTTGGAGCCCACCCTCGGTTTTGCTGCGTTCCAAGAACTCCAACTTGAGTGGGGGCCTTCGCCCCCCCCAAATGAAGTCCCTGAATGTTCGCCTCAGGCGGGTGAACCAACTTGCCGGGATATGTATGAGGAGAGTTTGCATACAAAATATTAGGGAGGGAGTTCATTTTTATAATATTGATGCGTCCTATCCAGGAGAAGTTTTAAAATTTCCATGCCTGCAGTTCAGAGGATATTTTAGTGGCTAGGTGAAGGAAGTTGTGGGAAAACAGTGCAGATGGGTCTCTAGTCAGCNTCTCTAGTCAGCGTAACTCCTAGATCAATTATCTTATAATAATTATTAAGCATATAAAGCNGCCCTATGTTACTATTCAGCCATTAAAAATAAAACAAGACCATAATGATGTGTATGACCCAACCTGCAACCTAAATGCATGAATTAAACACTTAATTGAATATTATTTTTTTTTTTTACAAAGGGGGGACACTGTTTTATATAAAAGATATGGGTATTAATTCATATAATATAAACAGCATCTTACATCAACCCCTGACATGGTGCAAGATTTTGATGAAAGTGTAAAGACTCCAGTCTGCTACTGTACACAGAGCACACATGTGAATAAAGGAGCAAGAATGGCCATATGGTCGACTTTCTGAGCTTGCTACCGTTCTGCACTTTTCCAGAGCGAATTCCTGCTGAACTTCTAGCAGAAATACAGACAGATGCATTACTAGGAATTTTTTGGACTGAAAGGTGGCCACAGTAGCAATGAGTGTCAGTGTCCTAACCTAGTCTCAGCTTAACTAGGTTCCAAGTTACTGCAAAACCACTACCTAGTCACAAGCTGGGATCTAGCTGCTAGGAACTTGGAGGCCAATTTGTAGGTTATAAGCTGGTGTATATCTTTTGACTGATTGATATTATGTATCCGTTCTGACATGGTTCTAACCTCAATGTATGACCTCCATTACTGTACCCCATCTGAAAAGAAAGCAACAAGCTAGAAACAGGGCATCCTAGCCAAATTAGGTGGTGGGGGGAGGTAAGGCCACAGCAGCCAAAGAGGTCACCCTTAAGAAAACCTGTCCTACTAAGCAATTCCTACCCCGTTTTCACTAATCAATGATGGCAGATCACTGTAATTCCAGAGGGATCAGGACCTAGCCTGGCATTTATCCTCATTTGGACCTATGTTTCCTTAATTTCCCTTTACATGATGGTAGATATGTTATGGCGTGTTCAGATTGCCTTCGGCTAAAAAGCCGCAGGCAGAGCCGTCGCTGAAAGCCGCCAAAATCGCCTAAAAGTATCACAGTGAAGCCGGCGTCCTGCGAGAAGGGGAGGGGACCTAAAAAGACTGTGATCGTAATGATCACATGTCTTTTTAGTCCAATTGCCTCCCCTCTTACGCGCTGAAGCCGGCATGCCGGCTTCAGCGCGTTCAGATTGCTTTAAGAACGGCAGCGTTTAGCCTCCTTTTTCAGCGGCTTTGGATCCTAAGGCGCCGTTTTGAAAAGGCATTGTTCACATTGCCTTGAAACTGGGCCTTTTTCACTTTTCAGTGAAAACTACGCCGTTTTAAGGCAATCTGAACGGGGTATTAGAAACTTTCAAATATATAAAAGTTTGCAGAAGGTTTACAGAAGGAAAGATAGTTATTAGAAGACCACCAAGCGGTATATTTACTAAGCAGGGAATTTGCTGGGGAATTGAAAAGTGAGGAAGTTGCCCATAGCAACCAATCAGATTCGAGCTCTCAGTTTCATATTACATACTGGAGAATGTAAGCTTGAATCTGACTGGTTGCTATGGAAACTTCCCCACTTTTCAATTCCCCAGCAAATTCCCTGCTTAGTAAATATACCCCCAAGAGTGGAGGGTAGTAGGTTTAATGAAATGTATTATTTCTTTATTTAGGTGGGCGGGGGAGAAGGAATGAACCAACTTCTAGGGCATTGAATATTGTTCTATACATTATGAAATCCGCTCTCTACACTCTGTGTGGAAATCGAGTAATACCCTATTCAGATTACCTCGAGGCCTTTTTTGCTGAAAACGCCAGCCTCACTGAAAAAGCAATCTGAACGGTTCAGTTTTTGAAAGCCGCCCACTGAGCGACAAAAAAGAAGGGTTTTTACCGGCTCCTCTGCCCAGGGCAATCTGAACGTGGTATAAGCAAAGCTGGATCTAGTCCTATATCACTGAAAAAGTAGTTCATAAATATGATAGCCAACCAACAGGAGTGGTAAAGGCTGTGGCAATATAACATTTTATGTCTGTGTATCCATGTTAATTACAATTTACAAACTACTCAAAAATCTACAATTTATGTTTCATAGATAAAACTTCTGGAAATGACACAAAAGATGTTGATTCTCTATAAAAGCAAACAGACTAAGGATAATACAAATGCAAGCAATGTATTATTATACTTTGCAAGAGTAGTGTCTAAAGGCAGGGATCTCGTAAAATATTGTAAAGATATATGCAATCTCATAGTAAATTCAAATAGCCTCTGGTAATGAAAACAACCTGCTCCTTTAAATGTCAGAGATCGTGGGGGCACCTGTATTAAACAAACACAGCTGATAGTGTCAGTCTCAGAGAGAATAGCAGGAACCAGTAATCTCTCCCAAGGTGAAATATGTCAAACTCTGGAATTAAAAAGAGCTATATATGTATTTGACCAGATGTATTCTGTGAATGTGCATTATTACACACAGTTCTGAGTTCTTGTCTATTGTATGTCAAAAATCGCACAAGTACTGAAAGAGGTCTGAAAAGTTATTCAAGAGGACACCCTCTTGTGAACTTAATCGCACTCCATAATTGCCCATTTTTTATTTCTTTTTGGTGTTTTGGTGAATAACAAGGCAGAAGTTTGTGGGTGGGGTTTATTAACGAACTCACTGCCTGAAGTCCTGCCCTAGATGTTAAAGTAACCAGAGATGTAATTTGTAGATCCAAATGACCCTATTTTAACAGAATCATACTCATTAACCCTACAGCTATGAGGAGACGAAATAGGAGAAAGACCTAGAATTCCATGTGCTGATAGATTGTGCATTTTTCTCTTCCCAACATTTATCGAAATCCCCTCCCCAAACCCTAACCCCAATCTATGACCCCCCCCCTCCAGCCTAACCCTAACTTTTTCCTCTTTGATCTATTCCTTCCTATCAGTTTAAACCTGTCCTTCCTCTTCTATGATTGGTTCCATCTTTGCAGCCTAACCATAACCTTCCCCTTCTATGCTCCACCCTTTCTTCATAGCCCAAACCTAGTTCCTCCTGTTCTACACGTTCTCCCCTCCCCATAGTCCAAACCTAACCCTCCCTTCAATGTTCCCCACAGTCTAAATCTAACCCTCCCTTCTATGCTCTATCCCCGCCAACTAGCCTGACACTAATCCCTCTGCTTTATCCCCTTCCTGCATATCAAGATTTATCTTCATCGGGTGATGTAGCCTCCACAGTCTGTGGCATCTGATTTGTCGGCAGCAGAGCATTATGAAAAAGGTATTTTCCGGAATGAATGCGTACGTTGCCGAAATAGAGATATCTCTGCATACTTACCAATTCATTAAATGACTTTCGAAAGTCAGGTTTTTCCAAGTTGTGGGATTGGTGATTTTTTTGCAATGAAGAATGCCACCTATAAGCGATGTGACCCATTCAGTGGCAGAACTGCCGGATACTGTACATTGGAGTTGTCTGCATCCATGGCTTTGCCCTGAGGAGGACAATTCTTTAATACTGCAGTTTAACACTGTGCTGGCAAACCTTCATTCACATTATAATAAAGAATTGCAGACATATGACATGCTCAGGGTTACGACTATATTAGACAGGTTTCTGCCTATCAGTTCTTACATATTATTACACAGGGCAATCAGTCGGGTTATCAGTTGATATTTTTGGCTTGGCCTTGTTAACTGAATCCAGNACTTATTCCATTATAACCCTAAACACAGTATGCCGTTTTTGCACATTTATGCCATTATGTATTATATAAATAATAGTGTGTGCACTGTTGAATTGGTGGTGGCAGATACCGATATAAGTAATAGGTTAGGTAAACAAGAGGAGGTAATCCGGGTATAACAGACTAGGTGACTGTTGGGATTAACCCCTTGCATCCTCTAGTCTCAGGTGAGATTTTTCGTAATTTGTAAATTTGTCCTTTTTTTATTTTTTTGTTGCTTTTAATATTTTGCATGATTTTGTATTTTTATTTTATTTTTTTTTTATTAAGGGTCAGCAGGGGAGTTGGAAGGCACTAAAATTTATGTCACCTCCAGATGCCTAAGATTAACTTACGACACTGGACCTATAGTGTTATCAAAGTTTAGACAGGGCCTGACAATAGCTTTGCATGTACACATGAGACTGCAATCTTTTTGAGACACAGACTTTGGTGAGCAATCTGAAGCCTTGGTCTTGTGTATAAGAGAGGCTCACACCTATTTTGGATTTTATANGGTGCAAGAGGGAATAATTATTTAAGATTCTGTAAAGGTCAATATTGGTAGGAAAATCTGCAGATATATTTATGCCAAATAAAATGTTTAAGGTAAAAAAAAAGCTATTGAAATGAGTAAACAGACAGAGAAAGCCTCTGCCCATACAGCTTTGACTGCTGGGGGGAGGGGGGCACACTACCCCTTTTTCCCATGTCTTATGCAAAGGCAGTACGATGCTTGAGCACTCCTTATGCATTGAAAACTCTGGATCAGGTGCTGGTCATGATAGATACATACGTACTTGGGAGTTGTTGAATTTTAGTTTCTCAGGAAGTCAACGGCATGGAGATGAAGGGGAGGGCACGTTTTATGCAAATCACCCCTAAAGTCCTGCCCCTAGACAATAAACTCAATATCTTTGTTATGAACGTGCGGGTGTGACATCAACAATCCCCGCCCATTCATAGTACTGATTGGGACTGAGGCAGGGATTTACATTAAATCACTACCTCAGCCTGGGTCCCAATGACTACTATTTTTAGTTCAATGCTCGAAGTGGGCCAGTATACACCAATTTGGTATACTGGCACCTATTCGCCTGCTAAACCCCGACCCTTGTATAAGCCCCATCCCCTCCAGACTNGAGGGAAATATTTATAACAAANTCNNGGG
>JABWIB010013304.1:0-16727 GCA_016617825.1 Platyplectrum ornatum
TATATATATATATATACACACACAGATTTGTATCTGTAGATCAATGGTTTGAAAATATGGACAGCAATGCCATGCCGATGTGAGGTGGCAGGAAATAATTTATTATTAAAAATGAGGAAGCCCCAGGAAGTTGCTTGGCCCAGAATTTATCTGGATAGACCTGTTGATAGTGAATGCTATGAAAGTTCTGGTTAGCTATTATGTACAGTATAAGATAGAGAAGAGCTGGTATAAAGATTAAATGTGAAGTTCTGGTTATATCAACCAATCAGATTTTAATGATCCTTTCCATAGAAGATACTATCTATAACCTGATTGGCTGCAACGGGCATCATAAATAAGTTATAGTAGTGTCTATTGCATTGTGAACGAGTGCTTTGATAAGCATATACAATACAGAGATAAATGTCATGTCACTATTAAATATTCAGGAATTATTGATTAATCCCCGTTGCTAAGGGGCCAGGTTTACACAGTATGAAAGCTGCTAAGATATTTGTCCTCCTTTAAAAAGTAATAAGACATAGTAATGGCTGTCATTTTCTTCTTTATTCTTGTTTGCGTGCATAGAAGTGCAATTCTTACTGCCTCAGTGCATCCTGCAGATTTAGAAAGACACTTTTCAAATGATATTTCAAAAGGAAAAAAAAAAGCTTAAACAGTGAAAGACAAAAGTTTAAAAACAAAAATCGTGATCCGTGCACTAACAATTTCGCCCCTTGGGCCGGTCCTTCTCCTCTTCCCACCTAAATTATGGCTAATATAAGGGCGTAAGTCAGGGTTGCCAACTTTTGCAAATCAATATCAGGGTGATTGTGATAGCACTATGAAGGCGCTGCACGCCAGACAAACTGGAGGTGGAAGGGACGGCGGGACAGTCACCCAAAAGCGGGACTGTCCTGCGAAATCAGGACACTTGGGAGGAATGCTCATGACTGCACAACAGTATTTAGATAATGTCAGGAATTAAGGAATAAAAAGTAAAAGAAAGCAGCACAAACGTTTTAAAAATCTTTATGACTGATATATAATATCAGGCTTCTCAATTTGTAGTCTAATAAAATTTCAATAACTAGCAGAAGCTCACATTCTCTAATATGTAAAATGAAACTGAGAGCTTAAATCTGATTGGTTGCTATGGGCAACATTACCACATTTCCAATCCTGCAGTTTAGTAAATGTAGGCCCTTGAGGATATACTTAATGCAAAAGGTGGCACTGTGGATCTGCCTCCAGCTTTACCATACTGTAGGTTATATGATGCATTCACCAAGGCCCTGATGACTGCTTTCAGTAACAAAAGTTTCTGCAAGTATAAGTGATACCCCAGGTATTCCTGTGTACAGCCACTTTAAATTGAACATTCCTTTAACCTCCCCTGCAATTCAACATGGTTTTACCCACACTTGAAAAAATCTTTTGATTGGAACAATCTATCTTATAGTGTATGGCCAGCTAAACAGGCTAGAGTGTAGTGTGCTGGAGACCATGAAATGAGCAAGAAGCATGTTGATGGTGCTTTAGGAGAAGGCCACTGCGGTTTTGCTGTGTTTCCTGAGGAAGAGGAGCTGCTGGGATCATTGCCTGTGTGCCAGAGATCCAGAGGAAGAGAAGCTGCTGAGATCGTTGCCTGCGTGCCAGAGATCCAGAGGAAGAGGAGCTGCTGAGATCGTTGCCTGCGTGCCAGAGATCCAGAGGAAGAGGAGCTGCTGAGATCGTTGCCTGCGTGCCAGAGATCCAGAGGAAGCTTAGAGCTGCTGATGATGTGACCTTACTGAAGAGGAGAAGCCTTTGTGTTGGGGAACGGAGCGTGAGACCAGAGGGAGACGCCGGAGAACCCGTCTACAGAGACTACTGAGCATAAGGAAACAGGTTAAGGGGACAATTAAAGTTAAAAGACACCTCACTCACTCACAAGGGAGTCATGGGAGGCATTCCCAAGGACTGATTTCTGCCACACTCCCTTAAGCATGGTCATTTTAATATAAATCACTGCCTCTAGCCCAAAGTGTTACAGAGAATAGGCAGGGCTTAATGACAGCAAACCCCGCCCATCCATAGTAAATACAGAGAGATTAAGGGGGACTGGCTTTGTGTGTGATTAGCATATATCATACGCTCTGTCCCTCCCCCATATTGCCTGGAGGGAGAAACCAAAAGTCTACAACCCTGCTCATGAACCAGGAGAAATCTGACAATAAATATTAAAATAGAGACAGAGATTCAGATTTATGAGAATTCAGAGAATTCTGTACTGGAAATGTGACGGGTGGACAAGGGATTATAAGTCAGAATAATGGATAGATATTTAGGTATAGCACAATAGAAAGATATGAAGCATTATCCAAACTATTCCGGCAATGGGATGGCTAGTATATCAGTATAGAACATGGTGATAAAAACCCTCTCTCATGTACCAGATTAAGCTATTATCGATATAAGTATCATTCAGACACATTGTACAGAAAGGTTGCCATTGAAAAGGTCAAGAGACTACCTTTGTGGGAGTAATACTGGAACAGCAAGATATGGGCATTAACATAAGATTTAGCGCAGCACATATATGTTTAATACTTGACAATCCTATCTGCTCTTGTTCAGCTGTCACAAGTGAAGATAAAATGTGTCACTTCACTGTTCTCTAGTCAAAATATTTTACCTTGACCATAATGCCGGGGGGAGATATGGTCTGTCTTTTCTTTCTTCCTGTACAGCCCCACATCCACCCCCGAGTAAGGTCATCCGGTATCAGAGATGCCATTAAGCCGAGCACCCTAGATTGAGCAATGAAGCGACTGGCAGCTGTAGACCTTATGATGCATCAGATGTGCCGCGTCCTATCATGTCAGCTGAAAATAGCTTTCACTTTACAGTGCCTCTGCCATGGAACGACAGAAGATGTTTTATTGTGGAACACATAAGGGTCCTTAGACAAGAGGCAATGACAGCGTACAAGCAAGTCTTGCTTTTGTGCTTGCAGGAGGCAGATAAAGGTGAATGTGTTGGAGACCGCTCGATTGAAAGGAAGAGGAGCACAGACATTACAGAAGAAAATGCACTTTAGCCATAAGTGACTATTCAGGTGAAGTTTTTACAATACATTACAATTCCTGGCAACGCAGATGAAGCAGTGCCGCACGAATCAGACCTGCAGGAGGAGTGGATACCAGTGCTGTACAAGTTTAATAAACCTATGTGGCCTATATTTACTAAACTACGGGAATGGGAAAGTGGCAATGTTGCCCATAGCAACTAATCAGATTCAAGCTGACATTCTCTAAAATGTTAAATAACAGTGAGAAATCTGATTGGTTGCTATAGGCTACAGCTTCACATTTTCATTCCAGCAGTTTAGTAAATATAGGCCATGGGAGGTAAAATTACTAAGGACAGTTATATCAAAAACCTCCACATAGCCATAAAAGTCAGGAGTTTTTTTAAAAGGTTTTGGTCATTTGCAAATCACCGTACAAAGGGAGCTTTAAAACTGGCAATAGATAAAGAATTATAAAAATCCCTAATGATCCTAATAAATTCCCTTCATAGCATTACAGGTGGCAGCAAGGCCGGATGTAAGGTAACCTTGGGGTATGCTGGTGCTAGTAGTACTGAATGTACCAGCATTATCATGGCTGACAGGCAGGGCTGGTGCCATTAGGCTAGTTATTGCCAGGTTATTGATATATAGCATGCATAACACATGAATGTCATCAGTAAATGTGGGGAAGGAAGGTAGTAGATGTCATTTCAAGGTAGGTGGGTCATAAAAATCGGAAAATGTGGGCATGGTACAAGTAGGACTATATCAACTTAAATGCTGTCCAGTCCACCAATGGTAGGGATATGGGAAGTCACTACCGTCTTTGTGGCCGGATCCAGTCCTCGGGGACCCCTGTTTTCCAGGTCTCCACATTGGTTGCAGGTAACTACCTATGTACGAGCTGCAGCAAGGAGACCTGGAAAACATGCACTGTTAGGGGACTCTAAGGGAAGAGTTCTGAAAACTCAGATGAACCCGGCTTAAACTAAAAAAGGTGCCTTTCTACCCACTTCTTAATAAAAAGGGATTGGGATTGGAGCTCAGCGTTCCCTTCCCTGTCTCATTGTATTACTCGCTTCTATTATCACATTGTGCAGTGTAAAATAGAAATCTATATCCTAAGACATTCAAAAGGCAATGGAAAACACAGAGAATGTCCCAGTGCATCGCTGCTAAGTCTATAGCAAACCTGCCACACAAGAGGTGGATCAGCCAGCAAATACAATGTACGGCTGGAACCATTCATCATGCTCCACTCTGGATTTCATATTTCTATCGCTCGTATGTTCATTATAACGAGATCTGAACAAGTCTATTGTTTAATCCAGTTAGTCAGCCAGTCTTAAGGCACATTAGTCAGGATAGTTCTGCTGATTTTGTTACCGCTGGGGATGAATTATCTCTTTATTGAATTTATGCAACATCTATGTTACATCAGAAGAATGAGACACAAGAACTACAACCGTACAACTGCTTTACAACTGCCAAGAAAATCTGTAAAATGAATAATGTAAATTACCCCCAATACAGTATATTATTTTATAAATAATATGTGTGTGTGTGTGTTCACTCAACCTACATAAAGAACATCTTATATAATCTTTTATTTATCTTTCATATAAAGATATGGCAATGACCAGATCCTGAGCTCCATGTGTTTTCGGTATAAGCAGGTCTGAAATTCCGAATATAAGAGAGGAAGACCCTGTCACTCCCCTCAGCCATCTAAAGGTCTGGACGGGTAAGGGTTCAGAACCCCCCATGCTACCTCCACTCTCACATCTGCATGTCTATGTCTGCTTACACTACAGTAAAGTTATGTTAATCTCCTTCCCAGGAGAAACCTATGGCTGACAGCATGGGGGTGGGGCTTCAGTTGTGATTTATGCAAATTGCACCTGTAGCCCCACCCTTTAAATAGGAAAAGCATTAATTATGATGGGTGGGGATTGCTGTAATTAAGCCCCGTTCATACTTTATAATAATATATATTATAAAAATATAGGGACTGGAGGCAGTTATGTACATAAAATCATTGCCTCAGCTCAGCTCCTGGGAGATATGCTGACTCTTCAGGGATACCGGGAGAATTGCCTGAAACCTCCAACAGGGCCAGATTTATCACAGGGTCCATCAGAGATTCCTCAATACAAAGTACCCCCCCCCCCCCCCCCCCCCCCCCCCCCCCCCCCCCCCCCCACCCCCCACCCCACAGGGCTTTTTCTATGGGCACTTACATAAAAGGGGCAGAAATGGGCTGGACATTTAAAAAGGTCTAAAGTGGAGATTTGACTCATACAAAAAGCAGAAATAAATATAAAATAAATGTACATTATATATGTACTGTTTGTTCATATCTATCTGGTTGAAGTGGAAAATTAGAAGTGGTGGAATGGACATTTCGAAGTGGGGGTATGAAAACACTGACATAATGGAAGTCAGTGGAGATTTGTGGTTTTTCAATTACATTGCTGGGAGAAGTGGCGGTATGGCATACNCATATATACACCCCCACTTCAAGCCTATATATATATATATATAAATATATATATACACACATATATACACCCCCACTTCGAGCCCTGCACACAATTGAATTGCCCAGGGACCCCTACGAAGAAAAATCAAGAAACATTTATCCTAACCTCTCCTTATGTATTATTTTACCATTGTGGTTATCATTGTGGTCATCACTGCTCACATGTTTGAAATAACTGTGTATACAGGTAGAGCTCAGGACATCTTGTATCGCATCTGGTTGATACTTTGTATTCACATAAGTGCATGGTGACAGTGACTACAGGTCCCTCGCTGATTGTCACCTGATTTTCTAGTTTATTGAGGCACTAAACCATTTGTAGGGACTGCAACAGTGCCTCCTTCTGGTGACTTCCCCCGAATCACAGCTACCATCATAACATCACATCCAATTCATCTCCACTCCTATAGTGTCTTTAACTCAGTTTGAAATCACGAACATGAAATTCACCTTTATTCTTCGCGGCATATCCTCTCCTACTAAGTAAGCTGAAATTAATAGTCTGCTTCTGGTCTTGGAAAAAGAAATCATTCGAGTTTAAAATCCAACAAAGCAGAGTGTTTTAAGACATGAATGTGAAGGTCAGTCTGCTGGAGAGAACACTTAGTTGCATAACAGGGAGCTCCTGCACTACACCCTCCTTTCCCTTTTCTCACAATATTACACAGCCAGCCCAGCAATTCTTCACATTTACACAAACAGTGGGACGTACTCATGTGAAGCCAGGCGGCAGTAAACGCTCTCTGAGATCTATCATGGAAGCGGCAGACTTACAAGCAACAGCAGAACACAAGAAAATATCTCCGATGTTCATCTGTCGTTACTGGGATAGTTCAACGTGAGTTAATAAGTACAAAATGTATTCTATCTTCAGTAGCAACAAACCCCCCTGAAATGTGCAAAGAGCAGGACATAGGGGTCAGGCTGCCCGAAAACTACAATTACTAGGTTCAGAAAACACCCCCTTTTGGAAGCGAAGGGGGTGCTAATGCTCTCATGTACTAGCGGCTTCCGCTTGCCTGTAACTGAGGCTGGCGAATTTTGAGTCCTGGGGGACCAGGCCAATCTACAGGATCAGGGCTTGAGGATTAAGGATTAAGTCCTGCCCATCCTTACCATAACAATATGAGTACCGTATAGCGGTATAGGGGCTTCAGGCGTGATTTGAATTAATGATGCCCTTATGCCCCCGTCCCCATGCTCTTGTGTTTCTGTTTGTCCTGGGAAGGGGAATTGAAAAGTCGCTAAACCCAGTAGCAGCGGACGTCTGGATCTGGTCCGATATTGTGAATTAGACAATTGCCAAATTCACATTTCTAGAAGGATTTACTTATTTTCCTCTTTATTGTGGGGATTCACCATCCAAATTTTATTTTATTATTGAGGCAGCCATTTTGTGGTTGACCTATTATTTTAACAATAGACTTATGTAATAGTTGAAGTAGAATATAATCCAAAGATTATAGAAGATAGAAAAGTAGGGATGTTGCCCATAGCAACCAATCTGATTCGAGCGCACATTCTGCAGTACACTAAAAGTAATTAAAATGATATATTTGACGCAGTCGCCGTCCGATATCTTGGGAGGTATGCCAGTATGTAAAATCAAACTGAGAGCTTGATTCTGATTGGTTGCAATTGGCAATATCCCCACTTTTTAATCTCCCTGCAATTACCCTGCTTAGTAAATTTAGGCTAGGATATTAAAGTAATCAGAATAAACTGTCCTTGAAGTGCTGGAGACGGCATTACTTTGCTGGTGATACACATACTGGCCTAAATTTACTAAGCGGTGAGATTGAAAAGTGTGGATGTTGCCCATAGCAACCAACTAGATTCGAGCTCAGAGTGTAAAATATAACTGAGAGCTTGAATCTGATTGGTTGCTATGGGCAACATCCCCACTTTTCAGTCTCACTGCTTAGTAAATTTAGGCCTTTGTGTTTGTTGGTTTTGTCTCAATAATGTGACATAGGAAACGTTTGTATAAAACAATGATCCAGAAGCAGAGATTTCCTGATTGCTGTTTTGCAGCCAGCATGTTACCTAATCCTTCATCGCCCCCTCCCCCTGAGCTGCTTCGATTCCTTTTTCCTAGCCCTCTACCTGTGGTAGCACCAGGGCAATTATAGATTTATAAGGAAAGGCAGTAATATTCCACATCTTAGCCATCTTTCATTGTGCAGAGCTGCCTGCCAGTGTTTTCAGAGGCTATTCATCTATAATTTACAATTTTAAGCACAGGGCCGTCATTGTACTGTAGCAAGGTTTTTACAGGTGCTGCTGGGTCAGCCAGCCGAGCTCAGATCCAAGCTTCTAAATGCTAATGATCAGGAGCCCACAAGCGTTCGTTTCATAGGCACACGCTGTTATTCTTATGTGAGTGTCCCTTACTGCTGCAAATCTCTATCGCAGCCCCTTCCATAACATTACCGAGGGACCTTACAGAGTTAGGTGCAACTATTGTAAGTTTAATACCGTGGAAACCACAGGATGATCAATCAAGCGCTGACAAGGGTGATCAATCAAATACTGAAGCGGGCTGATTTTCATTTTTAGATCGCCACTCATATGCAAATTTCTCGCAAGCCTAAAAATGTAATGAATTATTTTCAACTTTAAGCAGGTGACATATAGGAATCTTGAGGGAATTTCATTGTCTCCAGCAGCCTCCACACCACTCCACAAGCACACGCTGATAAAAAGCCGAAACCACAAGGGGATATGTGCTTTGTGTCACACAAACGCCCGGCAGAGCTATGTCTGCCCAAGCTGACGGTAAATAAGACTCCTTGAACAAAGCATGAATATTACATAAAACCCCAATTAATAAGCAAAAGAGAACACAAATGACAGTGCAATTCTGTAAAAGTCTTTAGTTCGATAATGTTCCAACTGTGAAAAATGATGTGAAAAGGTAACTATTATACTCCATTCGCATTGCACCAAAAACCCAGGTCATTGCTGGGTCACGCACAAATGACCTGGTTCATGGTGTAGCCTAAACAGTATCTTGGTAAATGCTTGTATATATTTAACCGGGAATTGAACCAAGGATTTTGATCATTGTGAACAGTCCGACCTGCGTTTTTGTGGGGATTAAAGTGGGGGTTCAAGGAGCAATATGAATGGGGTTATCAAATATCTGATGGCTAAGTGGTCCGACAAAAACCTGACTTTAAAATCCCAGGTTATTGCTGAGGTGGCAATTATGGCGTGATATTACTGTGTTCACATTACCGCTTCAGCTATATTCCGGGTTTTGAAAGTCAGAATATATATATATATATATATATATATATATATATATATATATATATAATTTTGCTTTCATTCAGTTTCTAAGATATTTTATGAAATGTTCCCTCTGCCATCTGGTATCACCACTGATTAAAACAAAAGTATGTCTGATATAAGCTCGCCCAGTCGCCCCAAGTACCACCAGAGTGAGGCCCAATAGCACCACTGGTTGAGAGCCACTGAGCTACAGCAATTATATATGATCCTGGGATATAATTGTTAGAATCATGAATATAAAGCACATACAACTTTCCTGGAATGTGTTAAACTCTCTCAAATTTAAGCAAGCATCCTAGGGACTATATTTACTTTGCTGGGGGGATGAAAAAGTGATGATGTTACCCATAGTAACCAATCTGATTCTAGCTGACATTCTCTAGTGATATACGCAGGGTACCATGCTAAACTTATAAAGGTTTTCTTGGTACCTTCTACTAACATAATAGTTTTCACAATGTAAACACATGATGGTGTCAGCTGTATCATTGAATTAGTTGTCATAATGTCATAGTGACCTGGAACAGAGAATGACAATGTATACTAAGCAATATATAACCCTATAGAATCAGGATTGAGGATTCTCACTATGGGCCAGATTCAGCTTTTCACTCTCATGAGTATTACACTCTCATGGGCAAAACCATCGAATTGCAGGGAAGGTAAATTTAATTAGTTGCAATCAGCATAACAAGTGACAGCTGATGTTTCCTAGTCCTAGTCTAATAACAGTGTAACAGTAACNCTGGTCAGTATCTGTGNNCAANATGCAACAATAAAGTATTCTCCCTGCATGCAAACACTGACATTCATTTTACCNCCCCTGCAATTCAACATGGTTTTGCCCATGAGAGTGTAACTCATGAGTGTAAGTCATGAGAGTGAAAAGCTGAATCCAGCCCTATGAGTGGGTCTCATACCAGTAAGCACATTAGAGTTTTGAAGAAGCGCAATCTTTGTTTTAGTAAACTCCTTACATTGCTATTGTGAGCGAATGACATTAAGCAATCTCTCTTTTAACAGTTAATAATACACAGGATAACAGGAAAGGGGGTGGCAAAGCATATAGGGAAATGAAGAAGATAATGTCTTTGTGATAGATTATAGCTTTCTAATTGATGGTGATATAAATATTTAAACATTTCTTGTCATTATTTATTAAATAGTTTAACTAAATATGGCAGCATATTCATATGCGTATGGCTCCACTATTCATTATCAACATTGTCAATAATTGGTTTTACAGTAAATATCTCCATCTCTTCATTATAGAAAATTATGAAACCATTAGGTTGCAGGTCGAATCTTGACTTAGTAAGGTTTCCCAGAGAGAAGAAAATGTGCAATAACACATATATAAACTGTATGCAAAAGAACCTAAGAAACTATTCACTTTCCTAAAACCCTGAATGCACTATAACACAATAACACATATATAAANTTTATATATGTGTTATTGTGTTATAGTGCATTCAGGGTTTTAGGAAAGTGAATAGTTTCTTAGGTTCTTTTGCATACAGTTTATATATGTGTTATTACTTTATAGTGCACTCAGGGTTTTAGGAAAGTGAAAAGTTTCTTAGGTTCTTTTGCATACAGTTTATATTATATAAAAATGTAGCTAGGGGTATCATCAGGGGTAGTTGGAGTGGGACAATGGGATGGGGTATGTAAGTGACTGGGTGTCAGCATTCAATTTTGGCACAAGGAGAAGGTATGTTCATTAATGGTGGAAGTGGAAGTAGGCAGCCAAGGACAAGGGCTGTATGTCCTCTTATAGTTAATTACAACAGATGACCCTCACACGTGGCATCGAGACTTCCATGCATGTTGTGATGGTTAAAGTAGCATGACAATAGCCATATGATGAATGATGAAGAAAGCCAGAGATAGTTTCAGGAGAAATAGAAGGAGGAGACATAGGACTAGGTAGAGATGACAGGAGGGTGGAGGACCCTACTCGTGTGAGTCAACATGCTTAGCTGGAGGGGTGGAAACACAGAAGACATTGAAATGAGGAGGGAGAGGGTAGAAGGATTAGGTGGAGGATGTCAGAAGGCTTGGAGGGTATTAGATGGCCTAAACGGTTGATAAGTAGACATTACAAGGCAACACTTATAGGACAATCATACTGGTGACAGTACAGATAGATGTGTCCTTAATGCTTGAATAAATGAATAGCCATGATCAATTAAAAGAAGAAAATGGGCATACTGGAAAACCGTGAAGAAGTCACTCAGTCCCCGGGGATCCAAGATAGAGCTGAGTCACTCCAAGTAAAAAGGTTAAAACATATTATCTGGTTTGAGGCACCACTCTGAAAGGATTACTACATTTCCTAGGTCTGGAAATCTCTGCTGCCACTAGAGACATGAATTAACAGAAACGGAGAGATTAAGCAGCTGAACTGCAAGCACATACAGTATATAAAACCTTCTCTATTCAATATTCAACATTCTATAAATCGCGGTAGTGTACGTTTCAAATAGGTATGTGATAAAATACATGAAAGCATTTATACCATGGAAATGATCATTATAAATTATACAGCCCAATAGAAATAAATAATGGAGCTGTTGCCCATAGCAACCTATAAGATTCAAGCTCCCACTTTTCTATTACAGTCAAGGGAAGGTCAGCAAAAACTGATAAATCTGGGTGCTATGGACAGCATCTCTACTTTTCCTTTCCCGCAGTTTAGTAAATCTATATACACCTGCTATTCATACATACATACCAGTACTGGGTGCAAATTACACAGCTATACATTTTATTCTACCTTTTGGGTGCAGACGTTGAGAGTAATATGAGCCATATGACATAATGTGAGCCAAAGTAGAGAGAGCAGACTGATCTTCTGGCAGCAAGGCAGATTAAGAGCCACATGGGCCTGGGGCTGAAAATGATGAAAGGCCCATTGTACGGGCCAGTGATGTGTCGGTGTGACCACTGTTGTATATGGTGGCCAGTTACATGTGAGCCACTTAATCATCCTTCTTCATCACACTCCTTCATCATACTGATATCATTAACTGCAACACTATGGGCCTTTTAACAATGGAGACCTGGGGCTGTAGTCCCATTAGTCCCATTGTTAATCTGGCCCTGTCTGGCAGTTTCATGTAGTCTACCTAATATGCTGGAGAAGTGGAACGTATGTACAGGATATACATTTTGGTTGGTGGACAAAAGCTCCTCTTGAGTTTCATTCCAGGTATCATGATTTAAAATTTTCAATTTGTCCCCTTAAAAATGGGGAAAGAATCTAAATCGGACAGTGTTCATGGCCACTGTTATACCACTCTAATTACATTAGTTCCCCTCTCTAACCAGTGCCCTCACCAACTCCACCATCAGAAAACTGGTTATCAAATCGAATATTCTTTTATGGACTGGATTCAGACTTAGATACTATTGAACTTACAAGCGAGTGGGCAAAACAATTGTATTGCAGGGGAATTAAATCTCATTAGTTGGAAACAGATATATTAGAGTTGAGAGATGATATTTCCTAGCCAAGCCTATTAACAGTGTAACAGTAACGCTGGTCAGTATCTGTGTGCAACATGCAAAGTATTCTCCCTGCATGCACACACTGACATTCATTTTACCTCCCCCCCTCCCCCCTGTAATTCGTTATGGTTTTATCCACTCACTCGTAGGTTCAATAGCACATAAGTCTGGATTTGGTCCTTTGTTATAGCACTATGGATGCCTTGACTTGGGCAAAGGGTTCTGTAATTGTCAATGAATAATGCAGGTTTCCTGTAAACGTCTGCATACTGTAGATCTTTGGGTCTGACAAAGAGCTTTCACTGAAGAGTGTGAAGATGGCGATATTAGCGCAGCGATAATAAGATGGCGATAAGAGACCGTTATAGGCTAAGAATTAAAAAAGAGATTAAATAATCGTAAGAAACTTATCTGATAAATGGTCTGCAGAATTTTCTATACTGCGCATGTGCTAATCCTGCAGATCTTCGTGGGACCTCGCTGTTTGCAAATACTGTGGTGGGTATAACCAGGCTTGCAGTGAGTAGATGGCTACTGGCTACTATAATTACTGACCACAGCGTTACAAATACTAAAGAGAGTATTTATATAGATAAGACATAGATACATAGATAAAAACTAATGGAAATCTATACTAATATTCTTTAATATATGGGAAAGTAAGTTATTTATTCAAACATACAGTATATATAACTAGTATATTTTGTAATGTAACTGGTTCCATAACTATAATGGCAAAACATTCACTTGTGCATCATGGCCAAATGATTCTTATTCTAATGGAACCCAATTCTATGTGCTATTCGGGAATACTTTTATATTTCTAACACGTTCCTCTCGTTTCAATAATTGGTTTATTCTAACAAGTTATGGTGTTAAGAAGAGTGCTAAAACAATTATTAAAGTCTTAAAAGTTTGATCTTATTTCATGTCAGAATCATTCAGAGATATATTTATATTACAGGGTTTTTATGGCTTCCGCTAGATCTTGAAACACTGCACATAGCACAGTTTTTTATGTCAGTCCTGCACTAGAGACATCATAATTCATGCTTTACAGGCCTATGTGTATGATAGGATCACAGTGCAGATGTTACATTCTCTATTTACAGGGTTTGCAGGGTTTCATTATACTTTTCTATATCTGGCTGGATGGCACTAATATGTACAGATGTATTTCCTTAAGCTGGCCATACACTATAAGATAAATTGTTCCAATCAAAAGATTTTACAAGAGTGGGTAAAACCATGATGAATTGCAGGGGAGGTAAATGTCATTAGTAGTAATCAGTATTACAGGTGAGAGATGATGTTTCCAGCCCAAGTGTAATAACAGTGTAACAGTAACGCTGGTCAGTATCTGTGTGCAACATGCAACAATAAAGTATTCTCCCTGCATGCAAACACTGACATTCATTTTACCCCCCCCCTGCAATTCAACATGGTTTTACCCACACTTTAAAAGTCTTTAGATTGGAACAATTTATCTTATAGTGTATGGCCAGCTTAACATGTATATATTTACATTTTGTAGACTATTTCCTGAAATATTTAAGTACAGGTGACTTAATATATACTTATATCTAGGTGCTTCCTGAGCTTGGGGGTACTTTCCAGGTCTGGTCATGCCAGCCCTGCTGTGGATTTCCTTCAGAATACTGGAAATAACTTTTGGATTTACATTGATTCCGATGAACAGCTGCTGTGTCTATCCCATAAGAAGGAACAAATAGGTACTGGTCAAGCATATGAGCCGGGTCGGATTAAGGGCCACACAGGCCTGGGACTGTTAATGATGAAAGGCCCATTGGAGTGGCCAGTGAAGTGACGGTGTGACCACTGTTGTATGTGGTGGCCAAATACATGTGGGCCACGTAATCACCNTGTGCCCTCCTTCATCACACTGATAACTGCAGCACTATGGGCCTTTTTGGCAGTGGAGGCCTGGGGCTGTAGCCCCATTAGTCCCATCTGGCCCTGCATATGACTACAGGCACTGGAACCAAGCATTATACAGCTAAAATGAATAGGAGGTACATTTAAATGTCCATAAGAAGCTTGCCTGGCTCTATCTTTGTAAATGTGCACCCAGTCTGTCCAGTTGTTTTTATGTAAACTCATACAGACCATAGAGACCCTAGACCTAGACCCTTATTTGACATCTATATTAGTTTAAATTTAGCATAATCTTTTATTTAGTTATTTAGCCAAAGAATGTGTATATATTGCTAAACTACCTCAGATGAGAGGCTGCTCCACCAATCAACTACTCTTTCAGTGAAGTAATTTCCCCCTAAATTTACCACCCTCCATAAGCAGGACCTTGTGTTTTAATCGATCTCTTCCTTTGAGAAATGCCAGGCTTCTGTATCGTGCTACACCCCTTGATATGTATATAGAATATATGTATATACACCCCTTGATATATCTGAATGCTGTTATGATATTCCTTATGTCCCTTCTCTGCTCCAAGCTGCACATGTTTAGTTCGTCTAGTCTTCATGATGATGGGTATGATATGGTTTTTACACATACCATGCGCCTTTTGTACAGTCTCTAGTGTATTCATGTCCTTCTGCAGATAACATCTCCAGAACAGAACAGTACCCCAGGTGAGGCTGCGCCAATGACCTACAAATGGTGTGTACAGAGATCCGGGTGAATGGGAAATGCTTATGTGTAACCTTTAGAACATAAAGAATATTAAAGTATTCATTTTAACAATAAAAGCGCCCAGTCATTGAAAAGTAACTTTCTGACATTCTGACATTCAAGATATATGGTTGTAAATGTCAACATTTAATAAAACGTATTTTCTTGTATTGATTTTGCTTTTGTTTTCGAAATATCCATCTCAAGCATGTTATTAAATGGAATAGCTGGGGTAGCTCTGCGGACACTGCTCCTGTCACCATGTGCCCACCTCACCATACATCATCTCCAATTAGTACTCGTCAATGAGTATGAGAAACAGAAAATCTCCATATGAACAGATATATGATTACATTATAGCCTGGAAATGCAGGTAGCTATTTTTCCCTATTTTTCTTAGGAACGCGACACCTGTGCTAAATGCCATTTCATTTTGCTGTATGGGTAAAAAATAAAAGAACACAACGTGATAAATGAAAATTAATATACAAAACGTACTAAATAAAAGCTTAAAGCTGTATTTTCCCCCCTCCCTTAATATGTCCATAAATGAACAGCGGTGGCTGAATCAGAATATTACATTGTACTGTTGTTCGACTATTGGTTATGGTTATTAAGCAGGTTTTATTATACAAGCATACGTACAACTCCATTCACAGCATATAGAAATGAAATATGCCAATTCTAGAAACTTCTCGGAAACAATATATTAAGGTGATTCTGGCAGATATATCCCATAGAGCTATATAGCGCTACTCTCTCAGCAAATGGGAGCCCCATAAGGAAAAGTAAACTTAAAAAGACTTTTGCTAATATCCCTCGTTTACAGATTATGTAAGTGCATGGCACAGGGATTATTCAGGTCGAAGTGGAAATTTAGAAGTGATGGTATGGAAACTAGAAAATAATAGAATTGAATGGAGATTTATAGGTTTGATTAATTCAGTGGGAGAAGTGGCCATATGACATACCCCCGTATACACCCCAACATCAAGCCCTGTTGGAAAGCATACAAAGGTGATCTCACTTGTCTATATTCTGATTCTTTTTGGAAATACAACCAAATGTTTCATTGGTTGTCCTGTATTAATTTTAGGTGCTATATATATATGTGACTGGTATGATAAAATGTCTATTTAACCTTCATTTTACCTGACAGCGCATTGATTTAATGAAGATATACACCTTTGGAGGCATATCACATCATTTTCCAGCGAATGTACCTATTTACTGCTTATAATGTTTTGCCGAATTGATTTACAATGGTTGTATTACAGTGCGCATCTGTAGATTATTTTCCAGAGATGTTCTCCAATTATGGTGCATGTAATCCATTGTTAATGGTATTTTGGGGGAAAAATTGTAAAAAGCGACGTTCGAGAGAGACAGAAAGTATTTTTATAGCAGAGCAGCTGAGTAAGTTGAGAATGGTCACAATAACTATAATCTATAGGAGAAACACATTGGCACTATTCATCTGTACCATCATAAATATGTTATACAGGTGCCACTGAAACGTAAGGGTGGAAGGTTTGGAAAGGAAGTGAGGAAAGATGAGTTCTCTTAAATAGTAGTTAATAAGTGAAATAGCTTCCAGTCACAGGTGGTAAAAAATGATAGATAGATAGATAGATAGATAGATATGAGATAGATAGATAGATAGATAGATAGATAGATAGATAGATA
>JABWIB010013318.1:2448-17182 GCA_016617825.1 Platyplectrum ornatum
AAAAAAAAAAACAACAAAAAAAATGAATAAAAATAAAATAAAAATATAAAAACAAAAAAGAATAAAGTCGATGCTTCCCTGGAAAACGGGCTAAGCTAAATAAAGCCATCCGCTGCTAGGTTAAACTCCAAGAACACTTTATTAAGAACATTAACAGACTAATTTTCAACATTCACTTGTTTATTTTTGTAAATTTTTTTTGTTTGTTTTTTTTAAACAGAAAGTATTCTTCAAGATATAAACAAATTTTTGTTAAACTATAATACAGTGGGAGTAAAAATGAACTGAGAAGTTTCTGCTGTACAACAGCGAAGGAAGCTCCCACGACAATGTTTTCCAAACATTTCCTTCAGGAGGTCAAGTTCCATCCTAACGCTTCATAAAACAGATCTTTTAAACTTTTTTTTTTGTTTATTATTTTATTTTTTATGGTATTTTATGTTTTTTTGCCAGAATGCTGAGATTTTTTTCAAGTGTGACTGTTTTTTTTTTTTCTCTTTCCTGTAAATTTTGGCTGCAAATATACAAACGTGTTATTAGCTGGAAGTCCCGTCCTTGGCTGTATACAGCGACCGTAACGTCTGAGCCACTTTGTTAGTCAGCTTATTTGCNCTCGTGAGAGCGATCTTTTTGTAAATGATGTCCGACTCTTTAATTGTATCGACCCAAGGCACAAGCTTTCGTCCGTCGCGGCGTTTCGCCTCCACCCAGGTGCCGCTGTAGGAGCCCGCCATCCACTGAATGCGGTAGCCGTGGCTGGTTTTCTGAAGAACTTTNGCGATCTGTGGCCGGTCCTTGTACTTTGGACAACAAATTGCAATAACATCCTGGGCGTCAACTGTTTCGTTCATCTGCGCTCCCGTGTCTGACGAGTCTGATAATCGTTTTGATTTTCTTAACTGTACGGAGGGGATGGGGGAGAAGGTGCGATGGAAGAAGACAAAAAGAGGAGACACTTAACCGGACAGTCAGCGACACCCAGGTAACACAGAGAGCTAAGCCCCAGGCACCGCGGTGAGTCTGCCGCCATTCACGCAACCTGTGGGATGCATATTAACCGCCAGTGCCTAGGGAGCNTCAGGTCTTTAATGTGTACCAGCGAATTTATTGCTACCGCATTCCAAATGAAAGTCTATTCAAAGTGTTACAAAAATATAGCAAGGAGAAAGGGACAGAATAGAGAAGGAAATCTAAATTAAAATTACCTTTTACTTTGGATAAATCTCAATTTCTACGTTTTTTTTTGCCTTTTCCGCTAAACCCTTTCTACAAAAAAAGATGTATAAAAGGTTAAGTCTAGCTACAAAATAGCTTCTTACCCCCACAGCAAAATACTTATTAAAAATTCCTCACTGTAAAAAAAAAAAAATCAAATAAAAATATATATAAAAAAAAATAAGTACGAAAAAATAAAACCACAGCACAGGGACCAAACAACCACCATCTCATCCATGACACGACACAAGCAGAGACACACATCAGGTTTTTATAGACAAATGAATAGGACATGAAATGAAATGTAAATAATAATGAACGGCATCTGATGTTACAGGACATGACTGGGAGGTGCAGGAACGTGCATCCCTCCAGCACAGGACGTCACAGGTAAGGGGTGCGGAGGAAGAGCCGATCCCATGAGGACGTTCTACGCTTTCTCCTCTCTGCACAAAGGCTGCGGCTGATGATGATGATGGTGACAATCAAAGCTCTCATACACAATCACAACACAGGGGTCTAATGTGGTGGTATGCAACAGGCTATATAAGATTGATAAGAGGGAAAAGCCTGTCACAGACCAGCAGTCTAGTGGAACCACAGGGACATACTCCCCCCAGTCTGGATTCTGATCAGTGCTGTGGTGAGTGAGCGCTGAACACAACCTCCTCTGTTGTTAGAGCAGACTCTATGGCCTGCGCCTGGACCATTCCTCTAACAACAAAGGTTTGGAACTGATCACAGACACCCAGGTAAGAGGTAATTTAAAAAGAAANTAAATAAAACAAAACAAAGTTGTGTCCACGGACCATGCATACGACAGGTATTAGTAGGAAAAAAAAAAAATAACACAAAAGGAATTTTCAAGCAGCTGCTGGCAGAGGAGCGAGGAAGCTTGGAGCTCAGGAGGTAAGAAGCTAGCAACAGACCAAGAGGTGAGAAGGACAAAGCGGAAAGAGCACGGGTTCAATTTAAAGACCAAGACTCATACACTCAGGAAACAGAGCAGCAGGGCATCCCAAATATAGGTTACATCCCCACATGCACATACCCACCCCGTACATCACTAAACACAAACCCTATTGTGACATACAATACTTCACATGGGAGGACACACAACAGTGCCCCTAGAAACAATAGTGTGTTACTTCCTGTTCATATACTGTGGAGACGGACATTTTGTGGGCTGAACCAAGATTCAGTGAATGAGTGTAGTGACCTTACAAGGCAGTACCTACAGAATGAATATTGGTTTAGCCCAGGGGTAGGGAAAGTGCGGCTCTGCAGGTGTTGCCAAACTACATGTCCCAGCATGCTTTGTCAGGTATCAATTATGTCTATGCAGTGCTGGGATGTGTAGTTTAACATCTGGAGAGTTGCACCTTGCCTACCGCTGGTTTACCCGCCTGATTCTATATCATGATTAACATACATTACAGGTACATTCCCAGAGATTAATAGAGACCAACTTACCCCTGATGTGCCCCCAGCCTTCTCCTCCCCATCACTTTCCTCNTCTTCTGTCTCGGCCACATTATTTTTAGGGCTGTTACCTCCAAGCAAATTGGTAATGGCTTTATTTCTGGCGTCTGTGCTGGCCGATACCTCTCCTTCCTCTTCCTCCTCATCCGGGTCTAAATGCTCCATTAACAACTTGAACTAGAAAAGGAGACAGAGCACGAACCAACATGTTTATTATATGTTACTGCCCAGAAACAAATGACTCTCATTAAGGATTCACTTATGTTTAAACGGTAATCACATGACTTTCACTTAATAATAAATGCCAATTTGAACTTTAAAATGAAACGTCTACTTATTTATCTGCGTCTCTGACTTACATCCAGATACTGCTTTGCAATAGTCCTCTTGATGTCCTCGTTGATCTTTGGACTGCTCATATCCCTCTTCAGGAACTCCAGGGTCTGCTTAGGGTGGAAGCAGACTCCCGTTTTCCGGTTTATCGCCTTGTCATATACTTTCGCTGATTCAGATGGTGAATACTTTTGAATTTTGCTAGAAGAGACACATGGTTTGGTTTAATAACACACAGGCACACATCTCGCGTTTAGAAGTTCCTATTCTTGGTTGTTGCGGTACCTACCTATCGGAGAAGCCGCAGAGGTTCTTTAAATGCTGCTTCAGCATTAGCAGCAGNAGGATTCCTTGTGAAGCATTTGCAAACTCTATGAGAGGAGCAGCATCACTGGGCAGACACCTCAGGACATTGTCCACATCATCTTCATCGTCCGAGTCGGAGCCCGATGCCACCCGTCGCCTCGTCCTCCGGGGCTTGGAAACCTCCTCCTCGCTTTCGCTGCTGTTTTCTTCCCCTGATGATTCATGCTTGGCTTTTTTCTTGGACTTCCCAGCTTGCACCATAGACTAAAACACAAACATGGAATTGCTCAGTATCAGGCTATCAGTGCATAATATGGATTATCCATATAGAAGGGAAGCTAGTGCAAGCTTTGCCTTGTGGTGGCCGGTTATCTATAACCCAAATGCCACCCCTCATCAGTAGTAAGCGAGTTTCGCAGCATGCGGGAGATTCTTCGTAACAGGGTAATGAGTATATAAATCTTACCTCTCTAAATGACTGCAGGAGATTACTACCAGACACAGATAATGTAATATCTATATGATGCATGATGAACAAAGGCTCCTCCTGACTTTGATATGGAAAACCAGCCAGATTGTCCGCTATATACAAGAGCATGTTTACTTCTGTTTTCTGAAAGAGATAACGTAAAAACTCCCATGAAATAAGACAGTAAAATCAATCCCTGTTAGGTAAAAAGATCACATACAACACATGTGAAGAAATACAGGATGTCATTCTGGATATTGAAGATATTGTGTTGACTCAGAAATTCCCAGGTCAACACTTTAGTAATGCAGTGTTGGATCATTTTAGGGAAACCCCTTCTTTTTAGCCTAGTCTAAAACCTGTTTATGTTCAGATTACTGCAAAAGGCCTGGGGCTGTAACGAAGCCTGAAATAGTCATATAAATCCCAGCTTTTTGCTGGTAATCAGCTGGTAATCAGTGTGTGTGTGGTCAGAAAGTTTTGTCCATTTTCATTAGCTGGTTGTGTACAAGGCATGTCATGTCATGTTATGTTTTAGTGTACCAACCAAATACATTAAAAAAACCCCATTAAAGTCACTCCTTTTAATTTTACACTGACACAGACTTCTTAAAAAGTGAATGTTAAACTGAATGTAATTCTCAAAGCGACCACTAGAGGGAANTACACCAACCAATCAAAAAGTAAAGAAAAAAAACCCCACAAAAAAAAAACTTATGGTAGAAACTTCTAGTCTTTAGTGTAAAGCCGATAGGTCTATGCTGAAGACGCAGAATACAGATAAATTACAGAGCTGTAACATTAGGATTAGTGACTGGAAATGGATATTTTTCATGGAGAAGTACATGTGATCAGGACTTGGTGATTACATATAACACGCAGGATGTAGGATGTGTATTTATCCATACCGCGGCATCATCAAACAGGTTGAGTAATGAGATGAGGAAAGCTCTTCTGTGCTGGCGGTTCGTTCGGATCATAGAATAAAGATGGCAGCACAGGGCGCTGGTGGATTCGTCCTGCCGGAACCCACGCACGATGCGTTTTGCGTCGGAGAGGATGGCCTGCTGCACCTGGTAGGACATCTTGATACCCGCCACTGCTTTCATCTATAAGACAGTAAAGGGATCATTACAATCTGCCACACGATCACACACACACAGCAGACGTCCACAGGAATAAGGAGATGGACTCACGTGGATGAATCCAGTGTATTTCTTGTCTATTTCCACCAGCTGCTGATCTGCTTTGTTCCGCATGGAGGGCTCAGGGTCGGTCCCCATAGCAATCAGATANGGCACACACTGGAAAGACAGAACGCACAGGGTTAACATTGACAAACACAAATACAACGTTCACACAAGAGAAGCCATGTCACCCATCTGCCTTCATACCACAGGTGACCTCTATAGCAGTACTGCCGAGAGTCCTCCTACATGTCACACGTTCTGGTCCCATACAGAAGATATAACGCACCTGAACCGGATGGATAAGACCCTGGTTTAGTGTTAACGCGATGACGTTGAGAGCAAAGTGCCGCACGCTGGACTGCCTGTGGAAGAACGACTCCAGGACCTGTTTGAGGTAAAGCTGCATAATGGAGCTGCTCATCCCTGAGGAAATGTCACCCATCTCTTTCAGATCTTCCTGCTTGGAAACCTTCTTCCCTGCACATCAAACAACATCAACGATTAGCGGACAAGGAACTAACAATCGATCCTTCTATACGCACTGCACAGTGACTGGACAGAGAGCACTCACAGTCTCGGTCCGCCTGCTGCATCCGCGTGTCTTCCTCCTGTAGGTACGTCTGCAGGTTCTTCAGGACTTGGATCTTCAGGTTGACTGAGCTGTTCTTGTCNGAGAGGATGTTGTTGTATAAGTTTTTCACCTCCACTTCAAACATGAGAATCGGGTGTTGAATAAATGAAAACCCTAAAAAATGTAAATGTAAAAGATGATTACATTCAGCTAGGACACTCATAGTAATCAAGAAAGGGGAAGCAGTGCCTATCACAGGGATATTTAGGCTGTGTAGAGTATTCACCCCTCTCTCTGGTTATCTTCCTAAGGATATATANATCTATATATAATAGATTCTGGGCTTATAGCACTCGTTCTGAATTGGTTTTACACATAGAAATGCTAATAACACTATTAGCAGGCGCTGCTATTCTACCCTTGGCACGTTCATTAATTGGAAACAAGGTTGAATCAGTGATGATCGTGAAGAATGAAAGACCTCTCCAAAGCAAAGGCAGCCGGCTTACCAAGACCGATAATGGCTTTTGTCTGGACTTCCTCATCCGCGTGCTTGGTAAAATACAAAAGCAGCTCCAAAACTTTGTCTTTGATGTTAACCTAATTAAAAAACAGAAATATCAGCACAGTGTCCACATGCAGAATACAGCTCAGCCAGGAGAGTCCAGAGAGGATGAAAGGAGAACTACTGGCTTCTATCATAAGACGCCATTATGTTACATACTGCTTTATAGCTCCTTTCCAATTAGAGATTCAATGAAATATGACAAACATGAGCCCACAAGTCAATGGCCCCCGACACACACACAATGTTAAAAATAAATAACCAAAATCACATCGTAACAAATCAGATGAGGTTTAAATGGCTCAAAAGAAAGGAAGGAAAAGGATAAATAAAATAAAAATGAATAAGAATACGAACAGCGATATTTACTTTGCTGCTCCCCTTGAAGTCTTCCTGATCGAAATCAAAATGCCGGCAGAGCGCTCCAACGGTGAAGAGCGAGCGCAGGAGAGCCGGCTTGTTCGTGGTCAGGACCGTGCTGTTGGGGTCTTCCTGATGCTCAGTTTTTAGCTTTATCAGAGCACCTAGAAACACAAACACAACGAAATAAACAACTGCGGTAGCAGCATAAAACAAAACAATGACACTTCCAGAACAGCCTGTGAAATATTATAATGTAATCTAAACCATAAAAGCTACAAAATAAATAATAATACAATTGACCTTCCACAGAAAGGCTGTGTACTCCCCACATATAGTATTCATAACATCCATTTCACCACGGTGACTGACACCATCCTTGGTGACATAATGCATCACTGCACACTATACATTCTCAATATTTGTGTACCTAGTGTACCTTTTTTTTTTCTTTATAGCAAATATCTACAAAGTATTCCCTAAGATAAATGGATACCAGGCATGTGTGGAACGGGTGTGATTTCTGGGTAGCTGTGGTGTTGAGGGGGATATAGTTCTTTAGGGGTTGAGAATAAAGCCTGATGTATTAACATTGAAAAGCCATTCCACATTATCAGTTGTGAGGAGGGAGAAGTGTGGAACAAAATGAACCATTGCAATAGTAGATAAGATATAGCTGTGACTATGGGAGAGACCAGAGAAAGAGCGATTCAGGCATATAGTGGGCAATTACATAACCAGTTAATTACTTTTCACTTTGAAATGTATAACTTCTGCCCCCTACATAAAACTCAGAGAGAGTCCTAACAACATCTGAGAGAATGCAAAATAAAACCACAAATACTACATTTAAAAACTGTTAATATATAGCATAAGTAGTAATAATATATTCTTACCATAGTATCTATTAAAACAGGCCCAGACAAACTTATAGTTCTGTGTTACTTTATTTACAACAGCCCCCAAACAGCTGACACAATGCTGCACCACCTGAAACGAAAACAATAATGTGTGAGACACATGAACAGTGTGAGCTATACAATGTGCTGTCTCTTATATGCACTCAGCAGAGTCTATAGACCAGATCCAAACTTACATACTATTGACTTACTCAAGAATGGGCCCAAGTGTAATAACAGTGTAACAGTAACGCTGGTCAGTATCTGTGTGCAACATGCAANAATAAAGTATTCTCCCTGCATGCACACACTGACATTAATTTTACCTCCCCTGGTTTTACCCGCTTGTGAGTAAGTAAATAGTATGTGAAGTCTGGATCTGGCCATCTCTGTATGTTATATGCAGTCTAAAGACCTTTTATGTTAGGGCTTGTGCACTATTAATACTGGAGATATAAAAGCAGCTAAGTATAATACTAGATAAGAATAGATGTCCATTAGGAGTGACTTACCGTCATGCCATACTTGATGATGAGTTTCATGAGATCCTCCTCTATAGTGGCAAGGAAGGTCTCGCTTGGGTGCTCCATCAATGGCACGACGAGTTCCAGGATCTTGGCCACATTGCATATTACCATGAAATCATTCTGATTCTGAACAGAAGAAAACAAGACAAGTTACAGCAACTAAGCTTTTATAAACGTCACTATAATATAGCAGTATATATCAATAGTCATTACTGGAACACGAGCTCTGGCACAGGAGACACTTACATTACACTTAGTGGTAAGGTACGGCTGCATGGTCATAGCGTGCTTCACCATCAGCTGTGGCCGGATTTTGCTGAATAAGAACAGGGTCGTGATACAAGCCACCAGACGGCCGGAGTTCACACCTTTGTTGTCAGAATCTGTCAGAGGAATTGTCAATTACAAAAATGGATTGAGGTGAATGGGCAAGTTACACATCACAGATATAATAACGAGTATAGATAAGAAAGACAACACACCGGCCATAGACTCCTCATACTTCAATATGTGTTCTACCAGGTTGTCCACCAGCTGTGTGCAGGCTTTTTTCACAGGCTTGTACGAGGCATCTTCTTCAGATTTTAAAAGCTACGAGATGAAAAAGAAACGAGAACGTGAACGACCGACTGGTGATACAAGTGATGTCTACATTAATATATCAGTGACGGATACTCACGTTCTGAAGAAGTTGTTCGAACCAGTCGTAGCCTGTATCCCTGCATGCTGCCACCTAACAAGACAAAGGCTTAGTGTATTCTATACATGCACATAGAGACTGACACACGCAGGCACAGGGCAGTGTCACTCACCACGTCTGTGATATTGAGGATCTTTCTGGTCATTGCAGCTTTATCATTCTGAGGAGTTGGTGTGAACCAGAGTTTCTGGAATGTTTCATTCACTAGTTTCTGTGGGAGAGAAATGTGACTGGATGTTACGTATGGTCACAACATGCATCAGTAAGCACACGATGGGCCTTCAATAATGACAGGAAAAATCCAAACCTACAATCCCCACTGAAACCACTTTCCCACACACAGGTGAGGAGAGACCAATCCCCTCTGACATATGACCTGAGGACCATACCATTACATGCTATCCTCGCTTAATATGTACCACCCTACAGCATGGTGGAATGATCCTTCATGATAATAGACAGGTTTAAAGTGCCCTGACTCCTCATTCCACCTACTATACCCCCATGGTCTTTGCAGTGTCCCTCAATTGGATGTTACAGTAGTATCTCATTTTTTATGTGGTCCTATAGCACAATCTTTGTTTACGACTGATGAACTATACAGAATATGCTGTAACCAGCAGCGTCTCAGGACCAGATATACACAAGACGGATACATTACCTTAATGCCCTCTTCATCGTTCACTCTGCGGATCATCTTCACACACATCTCTGTTATTTTAGGAAACGTTGGTTGCTCCAAGCAGATGTCTCTCAAAATCTTTATAACTCTTTTCCTCACACTAATACCAGTGTCCTGTGTGGATACAAAGACGTACAGTGTGTTGGCAATGGTGGGGGTAGGAATTACACAGGGATTAAGGAGCAGACAGCTGTGAAGGAGGCGTAAAACGACAAAACAAAACTTTTGTGCATTACAGTGAACAGATTCCGGTCAGGTCGCCAGCAGAAAATGAGAAGTCACATATATAAAGCAAAACATTTGTAACTCACCAGAATCCTCTCTACCAGCATCTCGTAATACTGCTCCGCAAGCTGAGGTCTACAAAGCACAAACTTTCCCAACAACTCCACAGCTGCTTCTCTCACACTGGTGGAGTTATCCATAAGTCTCCCATGGACACCTCTCTGCATATCCAGCTGTAGGGGGCAGGGAAGCACAGCGTTTACAGACACCAATTACAGGAGACAGAGAGGACAGAGAGGACAGAGAGGACAGAGAGGACAGAGAGTGAGAGGACAGAGAGTGAGAGTGAGACAGAGAGTGGCTACATCCTCTGTACACCAGTACCAGCACATACCCTAGCAAGGATGCTCGGATCTACAGCTACCACTTCAGACAAACACTTCATGGCTTTCGTTCTGACTGCAATTGCATTCTCCCCAAGTACCCGCAGAATCTGCAACAGAACGAACAGGTGATCTCAAATAGGCAGGAATAGGCAATCGGCAGTAAGTCACAAGCATGCCAAATCATAAAGTAATAATAGATAAGAGATAATGGAGATGTTGCCTCAAGCAAACAATCTGATTCTAGCTTCTAGATTCCTATTACATACTGGAGAATGTCAAAGAAGCTGACTGGTTGCTATGGGCAACATCGCCACATTTCATTTCCTGCAGGAGTTTTGATGGTAGAGTGGTTGTTATTCAATAGTATGATTATGTTTTGAGGAAATGGACTGAAGGTGACAAGAATAAAAGACAAGAGAATGGAACCCTCCATGCCTTAATAATAATAATATAATAATAATAATAATAGCAATAGATCCAACAATAGTTTCTCAACAGCATTACTGCTACTATTTCTCACATGATTCTACTCTGCTCCATGTAATTGCACTATTACAGAAGACACCACCTGACATCCATATAAGTGCATAAAGAGATGCAGTTGCACTTTGAGCTCATATTTACCTGGGTCAAATAAATATCAAAGCTCTGGGCAAACGGCCTCATGGAGGCCAAGTATCGCACAATCAAACAGGCGTCATCGTAGTCGACTGTGTCAGAACTTGACCTAAGATAAAAGATTAATAAAACGGTCAACAAAATATAAATAAAACAAAACCCCAAGTGATGAATATACTGCTTCTGAGCCTTACTTCAAAGTGCTAAACTGTGATGGCGCTGCTTTAATGATGCCGCGGAGGAACTTCTTGCGCTTTTCTGCTCTGCGCATAATCTCTCCCGTGGACTCAATCTCTTTCGCATGGTGCGTCGCTTCAGAGTCGTCGTCCTTCTGGGTCTTCATGGCTTTCTCCGTCTCCATTGTAGTGTCGCGGAACCACTGTGCTATATAAAACTTCCGAGAAAACTGAAGGGAAGGAGACAGCAGGTGATGTGTTATAACATGAAATACATTGAACACAACGTCACATCGCCAGTGGCCAGACATGTCCCAGAGAATGGTCTGAGCATGCAATAGAGCTCACCACTAAAGATGGGTCAGTCTCCGTGTTCTCCTCCAGGTAATCTAGCAAAGCTTTCTGGAGCTGCTGAATTTCATCTTCACCTTCCGGGGACTGTACAGATAAAGGGGAGAAAATAATCACATGTAATATTTGCATCTGTATGGAGGAGGCAGCTGCTTTCACACTAAAAACAAACTTTACACAGAGAATTCAACCAAGTGAATAACAAGTCATCAGATGTAAGATCTAAGGGTTCAGAAATCATGTTGTAAGCAGCGTGAAGCCCCTGTTAGACTAAAGGGTAAAAGCCAAGGTTTACAGGTTGGTTCCTTACAAATAATCTTTACAATTATATAAATACATTTTTTGGGGTACATTGGGGCGCTTGCTTCCATAAAAGCTAGCCCAGACGCCTTGAATACCACCTAATCTAAAGCTTAAACCTATCAAGCCTTCAAAGCAGTCACCATCAGTGTGTCTAGATTTAGCAGTTTCTATACATACANAGCAATGATAGAAAGACAGTGATCTCACTAAAAGGACTTCTGTCAAACCTGCGCGGACCACAGGGCCAACCTTCGCTCATTGGGTTTCCCAGACATAAGTTGGACAATCATGTTATAAGAGGCAACGCTTGTGTAGCACAATGCTGCTGAGGTAACTGTACCTGTTTCAGTATTCTGTCTATTGACCCCTGATCCATCTTGCTGGTGACAGCATCTTTCCTCAGCCTTGCAGCCACAGTACCCAGGTAATCCAATGAAGCCACACGTAACGCCATCTCTGTTGACTTGTTACTGAATTGGTGAACCTAAAAAACCCAACAAAATATGCATAAATGTGATTGCTAAAATATGGACCAAGTGAGTGAACATCATGAACGTTATTGAAAAACAGAGACATTGACTTTAGAAACGCAAATAAACTGTAAAAACCAATTACCAAGAGTCGGCCTAACAAACTCAGCAACAGCTCGGCTGCCGGCCACTCCGGCTTGTTCACAGTAGACAGAAGGTCCTGTACAAAATTCTCAAACAGCGGCCTATAGTCCTCCTCGCCCTGCTTGCTTCCACACCTGGGGACAAGAGAGATCCATGAAAACCACATAGTANAGAGCTGCTTGGTATCATACAGAACACTCGGTGTTTACTTACTTCTTGAGGAAAATGGACAGGAAGTTCTGTGCGGTCCTCATAGCTGTTTCATAGGAGTTGGTGATGAAAACATCCTGATCAATCTGAACACAGAAAAACAGACCACTAAGTACACGGACAACACGTACAAAACAATAATAATCCGGGGGAATGTGGAGAAACGTACTTTCTTATTGGACTCCTCTTCTGGGTTATCACGATCAGATGGAAGGTGCACAACACACTGTATGAGCTGTAACACCAGAGCTGTAACCATCTGGATGTACATGGCTTCTCCATCATCGTCACTGCTGTTTAACCTGGTGGGAAACACAAACAGGCATAAGCACAAGGGGTGGGTGCAGGTCTCCAGACCCTTCTGTTTTATGGTCATTCCACCTATAACCCAAGGATACCAATGGTAACAGTTAAAAAAAAACGACAGCAGAAAATCACACACAAACCTGCAAATGTTCCCCTAACCACAATGTTGCAAGCTAATGTATGCAACTGAATAACTTTATTTCCCATGCAGGGATTTTACTTAATGCCCAGAAATGATGAACCACTTAAACGTTTAAAACCCAAATAAAAAGTTGAGCCACTGAACATTTGGTTTCTGCAGAACATTTAACCTTCAAGCTAGAAACTAAAAGAGACCGTTCCTGACCAGCTGCAGCGTGAGAAGGATAAGGAATAGCTGTCAATGAAGACACCGTTACATAGAGCACATGTATAGTAAATAAGGTGACCAAAACATTACGATACCTGAAATTGCGCAGGCTTCTTTTACTGGTCGGCAACCTTGCGAGTGAGGTGAAGAGTTCCTCCAGAATCAGCTGTCTGTGTTTCTCGTACCTGGAAAATACCTGCAAGAGATATGGAAGTGTAAGGGAGCGATGAATGAAATACACTGATGGTGTGTGACTGCATTTCCCAAAAGTGTGGAAGGAAACAATCACTAAAGCGGGAGCAGTGAGGTTTAGGACATTGGATATTAATTGGATATGAAGAAATTACGCCCAAGAGATGATAGGAAGTAAAAAGTATGTATGATGGGGAAAAGAGGAAATTCATACCGCGGTCACCAGCTTGATGGCACACAGCTGCAACTCACTGACATTCTCCACAAAGAACGGCGTAATTCCCATAGAGGAAACCTAAAAACACAGCAAGAACGGTTACTGGGGTGGCTTCTCTACCTGATACAGCTCATATACACATACATGGAAAGATATAACACAAGTGAGGGTGGTATATCCCTGTCTGTCTTTTCCCAGTCTGTCTGCAGCCGGCAGACTACAGCTCTTCCACAATAACACAGGTTATTAATATTGCATGGAGATGCTGAATGTAAGGCTGTAACTGACAGCAAAGGAAACACTTACCACATTGTGCGTCTATGTTTTCCATTTTAATGCACTAGTGTTTGTGTTAATAGCATATAATTTGCTTCTGGCTTGTAAGTAAATGATGAAGGAAGAGGCCCTTTACCTGCAGAATGGTTGTGTCGGTAAGCAGCTGGATCTCTAGCAGCTCTGATAAACTGGCCACAATGTCNCACACTTTGTTGTACAGCATCACAATGACCCTCTGTTTATGGGTCGAGCACTTTGCGCGTTTCGCTTTTGAACTCATGAGTCCCCCTGAACAGGACGTAAGAACAATAAGTGAATGGAAGGATGCACCATGTGTACCGTTGTCTTAAAAAGCAATATTAGCTTTAATACTAAAAGCTTGAACGTGACTCCGTAACTCACCTCCATGTGGATCCACCCTGTAGACAGGATCGTACTGTGGATAAAGTGTGTTTTGCAAATGAAATTTAGTGTATTGAAGAACACGCTCTATCACATCCTCGATATACACTGCCTTGGGCATACTGGGGGAAGTCATAATGTTGATCGCTGTTAAACAGGCATCAGCAGATTTTGTAACTCGCTCCATGATCAGATCCCGCCAGAGTTTCTCCTCATCTTCTGTGTCGTTGTTCTGAGAAACAAAGATAAAAANATGTCTAAATATTACACACACAAAACTTTTTGCCTCCAAAAACACAATGTTGACAATTTGATGTTTTACCACTAGGGGGAGACATTCTGCAAAACAAAAACTCCCTGACATTCATGCTCTGGAATGAACTGAGATCAATCACCAGAGGGAAGGCATTGCAGGCTACTCACATGGTTGAACATGGTGGAAAGCTTTGAACCATCTTGGATATTCTTTTCAAGGATCGCAAGTAACTTGACCATTTTTTCTGATGATATCTGAGGCGTTGAGAAAAAGAAACAGCTGTAGCAAGACAAGGCTTAATGTGCGATATATGTAATGAAACAAAGAGATGCTTCTTACTTTATTCATAATACCCATGGCTTTAATTTTAGCAGATTCACTGCCCAGTTCAGTCAGCTGATGCTTTCCCAGGAGAAGGTCTTGCGGGATCTCGTCATCATCTCCTGAAATAGAAAAGGAGGCAGAGTTGTGTGTGGGTCTCTACATTGTGGAAGCAGTGGCATGTGGCCTACTGAACAGTTATTTTCCGTTACATCTTGCTTATGCTTGTAATA
>JABWIB010013320.1:0-10301 GCA_016617825.1 Platyplectrum ornatum
AGTAATCCAGACCTAAGCACAACCTACTGCTGAGACCCCTTGTATTTGGCAGTACTTTCTTTTGAGGTAAAAGAGTGTACAATGAAAATCAATCAATCAATGTACAGTAAGCACATATGGTTTACATTAAAACCTTGCACCAGCCACAGGGCATGTCATAGTTCAAGACACTGCTGAAAATTTAACACTGTCCAACATATATAGACATATTACATTACAGAATGCTTTACTAAAGATTTGGAACTAATATATATATATATATATATATATATATATATATATATATATATATATATAGAGGTTTGAAAGTAGCACTCTGGAGACTTCATTTTTGCTGTTTTATTGGTGATGCGGATTAGCACTACATGGCCAACGTTTGAGTCGCCTATTGTCGCGACTTTCAGAGCTACCATAACCAAAGGTTTAAAAAGCAAGTCTACTCACCCGTTCCAGCAGGGGTCCCGTTGCACCATCGGCCCGACCGGAAGTCAGGTGTCCTGGTTTCGACCAACCGGCATCTATTGTCATGGAAACCAGGACGCTAGCCATGTGACGCTCCTTCCCCGGAAGTGCCCGTTGTCAGGGACGCCCCCTGCTGGGGAGTGAGAGATCACCGATCGTGTCTGTGAGGATAGAAACAGTGACAATAAAATCAGTGCATTGGAGACACTTTCTGTGTTAAAGGGCAAGGGGGAACGTGTCTCCAATGCACTGATTTTATTGTCACTGTTTCTATCCTCACAGACACGATCGGTGATCTCTCACTCCCCAGCAGGGAGCGTACATGGTCAACTGAAATGTTGGCCATGTACTGCTAATCCGCATCACCAATAAAACAGCAAAAATGAAGTCTCCAGAGTGCTACTTCCAAACCTCCATACATGTAAACCACGGTGAGCACCCACCAGGAGCAGGATCCCCAGAAGAGCGAGTGCCGGGAACCATAGGAGGGCTCTGGTTGTTTTGGCATCACTTGCCCTTATTTAACCACTTCAATAGTATTTGTATTTGCAAATACAAATATAATCACATGCATAAAGTTTTCAGATGCCCTTTCCTGGGGTCATTAACAAGCTGAACAGGCATGCTAATGACTAAAACCACCACATTAGTTGCGTATTATAAACATCTGCCACGCATATTAGCAGATGTTTATAATACATCTGCTATGGAGACAGTCAAGTCCTAAATGGGGAGAACTCTTCACTGAACACTCATCTCTTTAGGTAACATTCGTAATCAGAATGCAAGAGCTGATAGTTGGATGAGCATGTTGCTGTGTCGAAAAATAATGGAATTTTGTTAAAGATATAAAAAATAACAAACAGAATTACAAGATTAGAGGACACACGTTGCCATTTGCTATTACACAGTTAGAATTATTAACATTGATCCAGAGTAAGGGCAAAAAGGGAAAAAGATCATTTGTACCTTTAAGAATGGAGTGCAAATCTGGATCAGTTCCATTGTGCGTTTTGTGCTTTATTTCACTGAAAGGAAATGAAGCACACGCAATTATTTTAATCAATTGAGTGTAACTGAATGAAAACGTGGACCGCGTTGTTACTTAGCCTAGACTGAGAAGTGGTGTAAGAATGGTGGAGAGCATGGCATATAAAGCACAGGTAAATTAACACACATTCACAGACAAGCCCATTATTCCTTGACATCTCATACATGAACAAACTGTGAATCANTGAGTTTTGTTTAAAAATAGATGAAAATTGTGTTTCTAAAAGAAATACTGAAATGTACAATCTTGAGATTAAAATCATTAAAAATCTTTTAGATTTTGATCAATAAACATGTATTAAACTGATAACAAAGAGATATTGTTAATTTGTTACTGATAAACAAAATAAATTTAATTAAAGGTAATGAAAAAAATCAATTCTCCAATGAACATGAGATAACTGCCTCAACTCCTCCATTGTTTCCTTGTCTCAGAGAAGCATTGTCTAATGCGGTTGATGTATCAGCAATGACTTCCTTAGAAGATTCAATGTCAAGATGCAGATTATTAATTGTCTTTCATTGTTAATACTGGCATTAGAATTTAATTTGACAACCAGTGATGAAAGCTTTGCGATGTAACATTTAAAGGGTCAATTGCNCAAAACATGTACAGTTTACTTAACTGCGTATGATTCGTTTTTACTGTTTCCTTAGTAAAAGTGAGGGATTTCATTTTCTTTCTAAGTGATCCCCCTACCAATCATCCTCATTATTTATGGTTAATAGGTATTTTATTAGACACTTTAAATAAAATCAACTTAAACATTATGAACTGGATCCAGACTTTTACTCAAATAACTTGTGTAAGTAAAGCTGGACACACACACAATGGGGGAAATTCACAAAAGTCGAGTTTGGGTAACCCGCGGCTGCGATAAACTCGCAGCCGCGAGGTTACAAGTACGCAGGCGCGAGGTCACCGCGTCTGCATGTTGTTCAATGCAGACGCGGTGACCTCGCGCCTGCGTACTTGTAACCTCGCGGCAGCGAGTTTATCGCAGCCGCGGGTTACCCAAACTCGACTTTTGTGAATTTCCCCCAATATTGGAATTTGGCTAAAATCGTCTGAACAAAAAAAAACTAGGTACAGCAGAACACAATACATTGAAGAAAAGATTAAAAGATAAAATGTTTATAATTAATACATTTTCCTATGTAAATAGTTAGGTATTTCATACTACATGTGAAGTTTGAAAGACAGATACAATGGTCCAATCAAGAGTCATAATTGGATTATGGATTCAGGACCTGATTAAGGGTTAAACTGGCCACACAAGAGACAATTATTGTGGAATTGGGCTAAAAATTGTTCTAGTGTGTGGTCAAGATCAGAAAAAAATGGCGAGTTAAATGCTAGGGCACAATTATTACATCAATTTGAATTCTGGATTGATAGTCGTGCCATAGTATTTATCTTTTATTCAGTGTATTGTGTTCTGCAACGCTCAGCACTGCAGAACCCAAGACTGTGATTTAAAATATATACTAACCTATATAACCTATATATAGAGCTGCAGTGTTGGACATCAGCGCAGAGAAAGGTGAGTATATGGAGAAAGGAGAGGAAGTTCTTTTTTGATTGACAGGAACATCATCCATTTAACTGGGCCGGATGCCTGCCATTCATAAAATATCTTTCTCACCCTCTTCTGAAGCCTGTACCAGAGCCTGGTTAAGTACTGGGTATGTACTCGGCTCTGGTACAGTCCTCAGCAGAGGATAGAGGAAGTTTTTCCGTCTGCTGAAGTGGAGGGGAGATAGCTGGGTACTCTGCTGGGCACTAGGATGAGGGAAGAGGAAGTTATTTTTCTGAATGACAGCCCAGCCCAGCTGTATGGTCGAGGTGCCTGTCAATCATAAAGAGCTTCCTCTTCCCCGTATACTGACCTCTATGGTGCAAAGCTTTTTTGGAGATACCATCAACATAAAACTGTGTACCAATGTGACTTATAACAAATATAATTTGCCTCCACTTGCAGTTCAATGGATTTCTGCATATTTTATTTTCTTGGCTTTTTTGGTTGCACCCAACATGTTATATAAGCCCCTAAAACTATTGAGATATGCAATACTGTCATCCATGTATATTTTCACTAAACTTTCTCCATCTATCATTAATTGTTATAAGATGATATGCCCTGATTTATTTAGGATGACAGCGATATATTTTACATCTGTTCTTTGGTACACATTGCGCTTCTATTGAGGTAGCCTCAAACAAGTTTTATAGGTCTCTGTGGAGTGGAAGTAAGGACAGCAGATTTTTATAAGAAACTTACTTTAATAGCCTTGAGGGGATAAGTTGCAAACCAAACAGAAGCAGATTTCTTCAGTGATAAAAACAAATTCTGTCCTTTGAAGGCAAAACAGCATCAGTCCTTACAGAAGTTTCCCTTGTGGCATGCAGCCACAGTAGTACACACTATATTAAACTTCACAGGAGACAAGCAGACGTTGCGTATCTGCTTAAAAATTCTTTCTCTTTTCACTGACTGTTGGAGTTAAAAATATTAATTAAAATAGGTCTTTAGAGTATGGGCCGAAAGAAAAATATTCTTGTCCCTTACAAACTATAATGATAACATCTGATGAAAACTAAACATTTGTTTCACCAGTAACATGGTGTTCCATACACTGGCCCATAGGGCGAGACATGAAAGGGCAATGTGACATTCACACAATTAAACAGACACTTTTAAAGCCATAGCACTGTGTTAATGTGCATTAGACTATAATTATTAAGTTTCATTACATGGTATAAATGCCCTTCTGTGCTATATTTATACTACCAGTCCTCACACCTCTTTCCCCTGATGATATTGCATTTTTACCTAAGTCTGGATTCGTAATGATTGAATTCAAAGAGCACACATGCAGTGGCGTAACTAAGGAGGGTGCAAAGGGTGCAGCTGGTATGGGGCCCGGGCCCCATATGTGTAGTGTGTATGTATATAAAGTGTGTAGTGTGTACATAATGTGTGTATGTATATAAAGTGTGTATGTGTAGTGTGTATGTATATAAAGTGTGTGTGTAGTATGTGTAGTGTGTATATATATAAAGTGTGTGTGTAGTGTGTGTATGTGTAGTGTGTATGTGGTTTTGTTGAATGTGTCTATTTTATTCATCACCGGTATTTTATTTTACTTTTTATTATTACTAATAAATAAATTATATTTATATTATATATAAATAAATATATTTTTATAAAAAAAATGGTGGAGACATGAGTTATAATTCTAGTTATGCCCATGTGCGCATGCTTAGTTACATCATCATCAGTTGAGTTGGGCTAGGAAATTTCACCTTTTAACTTTAATCTGTTTTCACAGTTTATGCTTGCCTCCCCTGCAGTCCAGTGTTTTGTTTGTCTAGGTCTACACTCGCACCTGTTATACCCTTACTCCCAAACTCTGTATCAGGCCCCTAAAATGAGCTGGAATAAAGATAAAGAGGCGCAACATAGAAAACGGAATAGATGGTAAAGCAAAAGATTTATGAAACCCAAAATCAGGGTTTGAAGTGGAGGTATATATGGGAGTATGCCATACTGCCATACTCTCCCACTGATGTTCTTGAAAAACTACAAATGTGTATTGACTTCCATTATTTTCTATGTTTTCATACCGCCACTTCGTAATCTCTATACCACCAATTCTAAATTTCACTTCGACCACTGCTCAAAATGGATACTAGGAACAGAAAAAGTCAGACGCTCAATACCAAACAATACATAATACTATGTGTCAGCTTCTTACTACAGACATGGGTAAAAGCCTGTAGAGGAAAAGTGAATAGCATGGAAAATTACATTTTACTTAAATGGGTTTTCTATGCATCTCCGAAGAGAAAATGGGAAGTGACAGAGAAATCTCCTCCATTGCCTTAACAGCAAAAGAGTGATTTTTACATAAAAGTACAAATACATCCACTTTTAAGGAGAAATACAGCTAAATTTAATATAACAATGTCACATGATACAGTTTGGGAGCTTGAAACAGTGTAATACGCTCATTGGGCCATATTCAGATCTTTAGGCACTCATGACTTAAGCTGCCATTACAATATGCAATAAATCGTTCCAATTGAACAATTTTTTTTAAACGGTTGTCCGTTTACATGGTTTGAAACGATTTTTTGATCTTTTGGTCTGCACAGTCATAAATCGTTTGATTGGTGAAAAATTGTTCAGTGTGTGGGCACTTCCAATAATCCTGGCCTATTAATGTCCCTTTAGCAGCATAACCCAAAAATGTTTTTGGGAAAAAAAAAATCATTAGGAATGACTATTTTAATTTTTTTTTCTGTACAATTAATTAACTGTGTATGGCTGTTTCCTATTAATGATTTTTCCTTAAAAAAATTTTTCATCCAATCTTCAGATACACTATGCAATAATTTTTTTTTAAGTTAAAATCGTTCATAGGAAACAGCCATACACAGTACATAATTGTACAGGCCAAATGTTTGAAAAAATCGTTCTCATACACTAAATAATCTATCTGACGATTTTTGAAAATTCGTTCATTTGCAACAATTTCTTGCATAGTGTATGGCCAGCTTTAGTCATGAGTGCTTAAAGATCTGAATCTGGACCATTATTTTCAAAATTCACAGCTTCTACTTCCATTCATCTCCAAGGGCTTACGCAACACTGATTTTAATTGCTTTTACATGCAAGTAAAACACCTTTACATTGTATTTCTCTCCCTTTTGTTCAGCATGGTGTGACACAGGTGTACATTTACATTTGTTTTTCCATGTACTTTCAAAGTCAGAATCAATTTCTAATGCTAATCCCTAAAGGCATGAAAACTATTATTATCACAATAGGGGCATTCTTACCGAACAGCTGTAACCCGCGAATCAGTATGGCATTTGCCTCCACTAAAGTATATATGATATTATTACTAACGATACATAGATTATCCAATATACAATGCTAAAATAATATAATATAAAACATGCACACTTAAAAGATTATTTGCCATATGGACACCTTATGCTATATACTACAAATTTCCCAAAATACACTTCCATATAATCTATCTATCTATCTATCTGTCTGTCTGTCTGTCTGTCTGTCTGTCTGTCTGTCTATCTATCTATCTATCTATCTATCTATCTATCTATCTATTTCCTATTTGTCTTTGTGATTAATACATCAATGTATAACCTTTCATTTCTTTAATTTATCAGTCTTAAAACGAATAATCAATTCTCTATACCTGACCTGTTTTCCGATGGCATTTCCATGAGCTACAATGGAAAAGTTTTCTTGCATCAGTAAGGATATTCAAATCATCAATGGCTAATCTCCAGTGCTCAACTATATGCTTAAGTCTGTAGGCAATGGTAAACGTGTAATTGAAATGCACAANAAAGGTTTGCATAAAATAAAAAGTGCATGCTTAGCATGAGAATGAGCTCTGATAAAACTGAACTTAATGACTTGAAATTAAAATAATATTTCCCACTATGGCATTAGTAAGCTTCTATTCTTTATTTTTTGTCTTTGCCACCTTTTCTTAAATGTAGAACTACAGGGACACTTAAAAGCAGTAGGGAGAATATAAAGTAATCATTAAGCACTGCTGCTATAGTAAATAACAAGTCCAATAAGGAAAGGTAATCATTATGCAGTTGTTTTATTGGTATTCTTCAACAATGTGAAACATGCATATAGTGGAACATGGTTATACTACTAAATGGGCACCAGTTATTGAAAAAAAGTTCCCAAGAGAAGGAATTACATGAAGAAATACTATAAAAGGATCTTATAGTGAATGTAGTAGAAGGTATTATTCACATACTAGCAAAGTCTAGCAATGTTTGCCAGAAGGGGTATTGTAGAACAGGCAGATAAAAAGACACTGTGGTATTAAGTGATTACACTAATGGCTAAAAGCAACAACTGACAACAGTCAAGGGTGCACATGTTTGGTATAAAAATAAAGTGTTTCATATGTTTGGTATAAATATAAAGTGTTTCATATGTTTGGTATAAATATAAAGGGATTCATATCTAGGGTATAATGTACGGACATTGTAAAGTACATTATGTAGGAGAACAGTGTATTCAAGTGTATGTATGGAGGAGATTAAAGAATGCCAAAGGCACTTGCAACACAGTGTACACAGATTACAGGATCACACACAATNGTCTCTAAGAAAGGTTCCTAGCGAGGGCTTATCAGAATCAGTTCACTGAGATATCCTTTCCTACCTGACAGCCTATGTTCTTCTGACTGTTACATTAAAGATGGCCATCTCTACAGCTAGCATCTCTACAATTATCNGTTTATGCCAATATTTTAAAATCATCCATTATTGTAACTAGTATGAAATACAATACACAGTGGTGGGGAAAGAGCGACTGACAGTGAAATAAGCCATTGAATACCTTAGTTATTACCTTAAAGGGGTTCAGTTTTGACAGGGTCACACCTGCTTATAAATGCTACACTTGATCTGGTGATCTGGGACTCCAATGCTTGGCTCACAAGGTGGTATCTGGCATCATTTAGATGCAGATCTAAATGTCCCCAAGTGATATATTTTTATACATGAATATAAGTTAGTAGTTTACAGTTTTGGAGAACAAATAGTTATTTCAGATAGTGATTTTTCCTTTTTGTGCAGCAGTTACTTTAGTTACCTTTTGTTTTAACATTTACGTGTTCTATTTTTTTATTGATGAATCACAATGACCTGTAATTGCTGCACTGTGTAAATAATGCGTCAATTGTAACACAGACATGTTCAATGTTTTAGAGAACTTCCAAATACATTATAGAATAATAATAAGAATATTTATGAAGGTGAAGGTCATCTACTGGCTAATTATTAAATGAATGCATGATATGATTGTTTTAATATGGACAGTGTGAACAATATTAAGGGAAAAGATCTCTTCCTGGTTTAATTAAGGATCCAGTGTTGCGCCTTCAGGTCAAACTGTTAGAATTAATCACAATACACAATTCAAGGCTGGCTGCAAAGAGTACAGAATGTTATAGAGTTTTTTATTTATGGTTATCTAGCATCCATTTCATTTCCTCTGAATTTCTTCTACAACGTGCAATACGGAGATCAATAAATAAATATAATAAAAGGAGACAAGCGGTAATCTCGTAAAGATCATCTTGTTATCCATGACCACTCAACTTTAATTTTATTTGTAAATAGGAATACCTCTGTCATTGTTGTTAAAATTGATGTGATCTTTTCATTTAATATAAATTACAAACAGTTTTGTAAAACACTTTTTTTTTTTTTACCAAGGATGTTATATTTTGATTGGGTGTCTATTTTTATTCATATAAATAAAGATCCAATCAAAATCTATACTTATATCCAGTGAAATAAATCTGTACATCAAACCAAGACCACTTCTGCATATAATCAACTGTTGGACTAAAAAAACAGTCAACTGCATCTACAGAACAAAGCGCTAAACCACAACCACCCAAACCACTGACGCATGATCGGCTGCTTTAACATCAGCACCCCATCTATTGCAGCACCAACAACTATTGGATCATCACCATCCACTACTGCACCACCACCCATGCTGGATCACTTATAGCCCCAATCCTAGTAGAGCCTACCCTATTATCTTCACTGGGAATCAAAGAAACATCATGAATTGGACCCACACTACATGTGGTCCAAAGATGACAAAGGAATGGATCCAGACTTGCACATTATACTGGATTTATGCATGCATAAATTACTTAAATCACACGTAATAATCTCATTAAAGGCCACACAGGAGAGTGCCATGAGAGTACACTTTTCTCTTTGAAATGGAAGCAAAAGGCATAGAAGTCTGGATTTGGTCCAANGAGCACCACCCCGAACACAAGTTCCCAATTTTAATCATGGTCTAAACCACAGGATGTATCAAGACCATCATATCATGCACAAAATTAACCATTTACTTTAACTTATATCTTATAGTATGAGACGGAACTACCACCGGTGAAGGTGCACGACACAGGGGCCCATGTGGTTCCCAAGACTCATGTGGCTCCTGGGGCCTGAAGGTGCTGCAGGTGTACCCCGGGAGTTCAGGGATCCTATCCCTGTAACAATCTTATCAGGCAATCCACTGTCATGTTGTGCCTATAAACATATGTTTATAGCTAGATCGATAGATAGATAGATAGATAGATAGATAGATAGATAGATAGATAGATGTAACAATATATATCTACCCTGTTCCGTAAAGATACGGATAGAAACACTATTTTGAGAGCAGATAGTTTTCACCCTCGACCTCTGAAAACGGGGTTACCATTCTCCCAGATGGTTAGGGTAACAAGAATAGTCTCCTATAGGAGTTTGTTACCGGGGGCTTTATATGAGATGGCCGCCAGATTTCAAGCCCGTGGGTATAAAAAAGAAGAAGTGGATAATGCGGTGAAGAGATGTTTCGAGCTTAAACGGGAAGATCTGTTTAAACCTAAGATTAGGGAGATGGATCAAAGGGTGACTTTTGTAACCACCTTCTCTACGATGTGTAATGAGGTACGGAGGGCAGTGCTGAAACATTGGCACATAATTGCCACAGATCCTAAAATTGGACATTTATTGTGCAAGCCACCGATGTTCTGCTATAAGCGCAGTCAGAACTTAAGGGATAAACTTGTTAAAGCTGATATACCTTTGGGCAATAGAGGCACATGGCTGAACACATCTCGTGTGGGAGTATTTAAGTGTAGAGGTTGTATCAACTGTACCTCTTTAATTGTGGGTGATCAATTTATACCTCCCAACAGTAATA
>JABWIB010013324.1:1818-14528 GCA_016617825.1 Platyplectrum ornatum
GAAACATCAGCTGTCACTTGTTATGCTGATTGCAACTAATTAAATTTACCTCCCCTGCAATTCAACATGGTTTTGCCCATGAGAGTGTAATAGTCATGAGAGTGAAAAGCTGAATCTGGCCCTTTGTGTGCGATGGTAGAAACCTGTGCATCAGGCTCCTGGCCTGATCACTGAAGGTCTGAGCCTATTGGTAAGACAAACTATTACTAGTGGCTCAGCTGAACCACATAATAAACTGGCACACCATCCCAAGGTTTTAAAAATAGGGTATATAAGGAGAATGGAATGGTTTAGCTCCCATGGCCGCCTAGGCAGAACTGACTGTCCAGGGCCTATGAAATCCAAACAGTCATTCATGTTACAGATGTGGGATGCAACTGCCTTTAAATTTGAATTATCAACCTACCCGTCCCCCTACTGTACTGTGGCACCACCTTGTGTTTCCCTCAGCTATGGCATACCATACCATTTGCCATTGGCCACTTTGATCACATATTAGGACACCTACAGTCCCATAAATTTATTTAAACGCCCTGTGCAATTCAAGTAAGAATACATGCACTAACTCAGTAAGGAAATGGGCTGATTTCTTAACTATACCGCACAGTCTCTTAACCTTTAGCCCCTGATCTTCAACATTATGAAACAGCCTGGTGTGGAATTGGGGCCCCTGGTGAGTGACGTGTAGTGGTCAGCCATCAGAACAACGAATGTTTAATCAATGTGGTTATAAGGGAAATGGCCTGCGACCACTGGTATCTGGTCCTGGTTAGGTTGCATTGCTTGTTTCCTTGAGCATCTTCTATTTGTTCCCATCCCCCCTAGGTAATAAAATTTAATGTTAGACCAGGGCTTGAACTGGGTATTTTTAAGGTGGGGGGTATGGTGGAAGAGGGAATGGAGGATAAAATTAATCATAAAATGACAGAAGTTCAAAGAGAGCAGGGCTTATACAAGTGGGGAGAGCTTAATGGGGAAAAAGTGGTGGACCGGTATACACCATACCAGTGTATACTGGCCCACTTTGAGCACCATATTAGACTTGTGTAGTGTGGGACCAAAAGTTGTTAACCTCAAGTAATTTTTAACCTCAATAACAATCAGTTTGGAGTTGGATGAAGTTATAGTTTAGGAAATAGGAAGTATAATTTACTAATCAATTTATACTTACAATTCAATAAAAGGTGAAATTTGCAAAAATGGCGGAATACAAATAATCTTCTTATTAGTTAATATTCCGTCCACCAATTTCTCAGCAACTTGTTCTGGTGTAAAATTAGGAATAAGTCTGAAATGTGAAAAAACATATGATATAATGAATGTTATGCATATGTTTGATTATTACAATTCTGTATTTAGCATAATTGGTGTAAATGTAAAGATTGTGAAAACACACCCTTTTAGTTTCACATACCCAAATACATCAAACCAGGGCCACCATCAGGGGGGGACAGCCGGGCCTACAGTCCCGGGCCCGGCCGGACCCTCCACCCCTCAGCAGTGGCCGGGCCCTGTATTGGTGCGCCGGCCCCTGTCGGCAGCCTGCAAAAATCACATAGATGCCATTATTTGCGTCTATGTGATCTTAAATAGGCACGACAGCCTTCTGCAGAGACAACAAATCAAGTTATATGCAGTTTTACATGACAAATTAGAAATAATTTTGTCCTGCTCACTTGGAATGAAGAGAAAGTATTGAAAGAGAAAAATATGAGAAATCCAGCAGAATAACTTTTGTTAGTTACATATTTTCCTGATTTTAGAAACTGTGTGACTGACTTAACTAATTTTTCTAGCCTCCAGGGGAGACCATGTATTAAACTCATTAATAAACCTGGTACTTTGTAATCAGCAGAAGTACCAGAAAAAACATCATTGACACTACCACTACTCTAGGCTCAAACATCTTGAGCTAATGATACCATAAAACAGGTACTTACAGCAAGGGCTACCATGGCTCTATTTGCCACCAGGGCCTAAATTTACAAAACTGCAGGATTGGTAAAGTGGGGATGTTGCCCATAGCAACCAATCAGATTCAAGCTGAAATTCTTCAGTATGTAAAATTAAACTGAGAGCTTGAATCTGTTTGGTTGCTATGGGTAACATCTCCCTGCAGTTTAGTAAATTTGAACCCAGGACTGTTTCCCTCACCGAAGTCCAAAATTTGTGCAGTCATGGCCTCCTCGCTTTATCTGATCACAGTGTTAATAGCACTAAGGCTATAGCTGCCAGTGTGGCATGGTGGCCATAAGGATGCCAAGGCATTGTGGTTCAGTAGCACTAATCCAAAACTTGACTTTTATAGATTGTTTCATGCTTACCTCATACTTGCATTTTTCACAAAGCCAGTGTCAACAAATACAGGGCAGAGGCAAGTTGTTTTTATGTCTGTCTTCTGTAGTGCTAAGAGCTCAGCTGTTAGTGCCTTGTGGAATCCAACTGCAGCAAACTTTGTAGAGCTGTACGTAAAGTAAAAGTATTATTTATTTGATAAAAGCTCTATTGTTTTAATGTGAATATTTGGAAACACAATGGAAATCCAATGTGGAAACATCTTCAAATGTGAGCGTTTTTTAACCCATGAAAGTCCATTAAAATCAATGTGCACGTATAAAGGTAATAAAAACAAACTTAACTATTCTTTTATGTACAGCATTTTTCAAATATTCTCAATGTGCTGGATCTATTCTTCTGTGCAAGTTCTAGTTCAGAAATGTGAGTCCAAAACACACAAAATCCAATCCCAGAAAATATTCCCTAGAATATCTGGATCGAGTTCAATGATTTTAAATAAAATAAAAAATCATACCAATAGTCCACCAAAATTGGGACTCCTAATAGTCCTGCTATCGAAGCAACAGTTACAATATGGCCATGATTGTTCTTCATCATTGATGGTAGGAAGGCTCGTGTGGTCTGGTTTAACAAAAAATATAAAAAAAATTAGTATTGCCAAGGGGTAAGCGGTGAGATTGCAGTGAGATTGAAAAGTAGGGATGTTGTCCATAGCAACCAATCAGATTCGAGGTTACATTCTCCAGTGTGTAAAATGAAACTGAGAGCTTGAATCTGATTGGTTGATATGGGCAACATTCCCACTTTCCAATCTCACTGCTTAGTAAATATACCCCCAAAACTTTTTACAATTTAACAATTATTATAATATGACGGACTGGTATTAGACAGACTAGGTGGGTAAGAGCAAGTGCTATATATCATACAATAGACCAACCAGGTTGCATGGTAAAAATGCTCAGTAATCTGTATTATTAATTTAACTGTTTAATTAAATGGTATTGATTGCTTACATTCCTTATACACTTTTTTATTACAATAAAATAAACATAGACCTTATTGTTTATACTGAAGTCTCTGTGGTTAATACACTAACAGCCTATAATTAACCCAGGGTTGCCGACTCTCGGAAGACACCCGGAACACGGCAATGCAGGCAAACCTATTGGATTTGTATAAACTAGATGTACTTTGATGAAAGCACAGCTAGAGTACCACCTAGTGCCCGCACGACTGGATGTCAAATTTATGATGGGGTGGCACTGGATTACGATTTGCCGCCAAGTCCCACCTCTATGCAAACTGTATTTTCTGCCTTCCAAGGTCTCCCGGTAGGCAGAAAGTGTAAGTCGGCAACTCTATAGTAACCCATGCTTGTAAATGATTCGTTGTGGATTGTAAAAAAAAGGTGTAGGCGCTTAGATATGTTCTTATATATTGTGTAGGTAAGAGAAAGTTTTATACACACCCAAAAGTGAGCAAGGATGTTAACATCAAATATTCTCTGAATTTGATGATCCTCTAGTGACAGTAAGTCAGCACAGAACACAACTCCCGCATTGTTTATCAGTATGGTGACATCACCCACCTCCTGAGATACCTGGATCAAAAAACAAAAAAATTCCTTAGAATTTCAAAGTTCCATACAAAGAATTTGTAAGACACTTTGGGTTTAATAAAATTTGTTGTCTTATTGAAGGGGTGCTTGCTTGAGCAATTCACTCTTTAGGATGGATTCGGCCACAGGACAGGTGCCATACCCTGCCCATCTAATCAGAGAGTCAGTGTGATTTTTATTTTTTTGGAGGGGGGGGGGCACCAAGTGGACATATTTTTTCACACCCCCCCTTCCTTCACTGAAAAAAGTTATGGCGCCTCTGGTGGACTCTCATGCAATCCTTCTGATATTCATTACACAAGGGACTAGCTTTATCAACCTGGGCCAGTGGATCTATATGCATGCACCTGCTGTGCATGGCCCCCGTTCCTTACATAGTGTAATTCACATGTTCTTTGTATATCTTTTTGTATTATTCCTGTTATACATGTACCGATTGTACTCTGTATCTATGCGACTTTAAGTTGGTATTTAGAGTTATTCCAGTCACACCTGGTAACAACACATTAGACACCTATTTTCACCTCTGTATCTGGTCTAATGTTATAATCTGTTTATGAAGAAGAAGCAATATAGGTCTTGTTATCACACATGCCACATTATACACACGTTACCATATTATACACATTATTTTGCTCACCAACATCCATTTACAAGGAATATCATTGCAATATCAAGTGACTACTATGGGAATCGAACTAAATGCATGTGACCTGCATATCATTTGCATACATTTAGCATGTGTGTTTCTTGACTATTTATATTATAAGAAGCTTGTGACTACTGTATAAATCAAAACAAACAAAACTAATGCTAGAGTGTTAAACTGTTACCAGTATTGTTGAATGATACTTTTCTTTTAGTTTTCCAACATAGAAAGGCTAATAACAGAAGCAATAATAAACATGTTTATTCAAGTCACTGTATGCATGTATGTATGTATTGCTGTGATACTGTTATACCTTATCAGCAGCTGCACTGATATCCTCACGTTTGCTGCAGTCTACCACATATGGGTATACCTTAGCACCAATTTTCTTGCATTCTCTTGCAGTTTCCTCAACACCATTCTGTGAAATAGTAAAAGAATTGTCATTAGTAAAGCATTCTTGGATAATCGTTTTAAATAGTCATATGCTTATTATTTTACAGTTATTGGGGCACATTCTGAACTGATAACGACAGGTAATTTCTACACGTGGGATGCAGAAATCTCCTGTGTGTTCACACTTCACATGTGTGGTGCAGAGTATGGTGTAATTGCCAGCCTACTGAATTTGGTCACATAAGCATGGGTCACTACCTGTGGAACTTTTCTGTATGACACCTTTACACACACTGCTGCGTACTGAGACGTTTAGGATTCTGAACACATAAGTGACCCAAATTCTGTCCATGCAAGTGGAGGGCCATGGGAGTCCACTGAGAAAATAAGACTATCATGGGAATTGAAACAGGGCGCTAACTTGACATTCCCTTATTATTGCATATTGTACAATATAAATTTGTTTAATACTCCAACTGCACGCTACATCCAGACAGCTTATTATGCAGCTTCATTGCAGCATTCCTCCACTGAAGTACTTGCATCTATTCAGTCATTGCACTACCTCCATTCCTACTTTCTATGTATTTGTGTCTGTTTATTGGGATCCTACTTGTAATTTGTCATAAAGAAGCTTGGAAATATTGGAGCAGATCCAGACTAGGGAAATGCACTTTTTTACATTTACGCAGGATCTTTAGTTACACCTGCGGGAAGGGGAAGGGTGTGTAGTGATAGTATTCGGGTTTCCGCACTGCCCTGCAATTAAGCAAGGATGGTAAGGAATCTTTAAGGTAGGGGTCTCAATGTGGATTCCCCTACACACATGTGGTCTACCGCCCTTCCATATGAGAATCTGTTTAATGCGGTTTGTCCTGTGGTCAGTGATCCGACCACAGGACCTGTGGTGCCCTGGATGTGGTCCAATGTCCCTAACATGAATATAGCCTCTTGACACTTAACCCATTTACTGTAGACTTTTTCATGCTCTTTCATCATTTACAACATTTACTAGTTTACCGCACCTGCTACAAGCCAAACTGTGACTCACTGCATTATGAAATCTCAGGAGCCAGAAAACAAAAAAGATTGTACCCTAAACTATGAAACTGATGCAAAAAGCCTTCAATGGCCACCCTCAGAATTTTGTTAAATAAAATCAGTTTTAGCAGCCAACAACAATATATTAAGTGCATAGAATGTCAAAATGCTTTAGAACCTTAACCCCTAAGGTGAGATATGATAAATAAATTATTAATATCTGTTTTTAATCATTGGCAACCTTACCCTTATTTCATTAAAACATTCCACTGGTAGAGTTCCAGAGTTTGTTGAAGTCAACAAGAAAAGTATTTCTTTTTTACGCAAGCTCCATAATCTTTATTGTCACTCTTATATAGCTCCTTAGTTCTCATGTATGGATCCAGGGCCGCCATCAGGGGGGGACAGCCTGTCCTACAGTTCCGGCCTGGCCCGCCCGTCCCCCCAACCCCCGGCAGTGGCCCGGCGCCCCTGTACTGGTGTGCCGGCCGCTGCCGGCATCCTGCCTGAACTCACTGGGTTCAGGCAGGCTGCCGGGAGCGGCCGTCACACCGGTATAGAGCACCGGGCTACTATCTCTCAAAGGCTCGACAGCCTCCTGTGGTGAGGGGCCTGGCTGCCTGGGACCCCCGTCATGTGGGGGGCCCGTCCGCCCGGGACTTTGTGAGTCCCGGGCCCGGGTGATCCTAATGGTGGCCCTGTATGGATCTCATGCATGGATGCATTTTTTTAATATTTAAAACTGGTTCAACAGCTTGTGTTAATTAGAAGTGACAAGTACACTTATCTGAACATTGGGTGTTATTAAAAATACTTTTATATAGGTGGCATGGACAGAAATTATTGGGAAATTATGACCCACCCACGAATGTCTAACTTGTTTAACATTCATTTATAGGCCAACAGCTGTTACAGAACTGCCAATACAAACTCCTTAAACCTTTTAATAATATATACTTACTAATTTAGTATATTTGTATGATAGCTGATAGTCCCCCAATGCTGTCACTAGCAATTCTGCATCTGCTAAACACTAGTAAACACTGACAGGTAACACACAATGATTTCCAATGATCTAAAACTATAAAAATGAGTAGCAGGTTATGTGTACATGTAGTATCATGGTGAATTCAGGAGAAATTTGTACAATTTGCCTGAAGTGCAAATGCAATACTGGAAGCATATACCTTTCTCAAAACAGTAACAGTTTCCTTCTGTAGAAATACAGTATTTACACTAGTTAATAATCACTGCTGGTGCTATAAAATACTTTGTCTATGCGTAATGTTTTAAAGCCCCCTAACCTATTAATTCTAATAGAAATCCAAGATTGTGTAGGTCTTATGAAACTGTAAGTCACATGTATTTACTATATAGCGTACAGTTTTTCATTTTACAGGCATACAATTATATAACAAATTATTCTAAACACACGTTATTGCATATTATAACAGATCAACTCTGAATCTCCTAAAGATTGGCAAGGACATAGTCAGCAGCAGCAGCAGCAGGCATCAGCTATATCATCTCACCTTATTGATATCCCACAACACCAGAATACTGTTAAGTTTTGCAAACTCCATAGCTGTAACTTTCCCGATGCCGTGGCCAGCACCCGTGATGAGGACAATTTCTCCACTCACACATTTCCTTTTTAGAGGAATGAACAACTTCACGAAGGACTCCAAGTATGAATAGAGGATAGTGAACAGCAACAGCACGGTCTCTAAAACAATATTCATTGTATCCCGCAGAGAAATCTAGTAACTACTATCAAGGGAAGGAGAGTGGAGAGAGTAACTGTAGGCGTCACTGTTGGAAGGTTTGTCCAGTTAAAGTTAACTAGCTCACTCCCAAGTGTTTGTGTTTTCCATACATTCATTAATCATTACAAAATGATATAGTTTTTGTTTTTTGACACTGATAGTTTTCAACTCTTAAACTGTGGTAACATTAACAATGTATATTATATTTTAACCCTTAATTTAATCTCAACGTTTTGGTAAAAAAAAGAGTATACAAGGATATGGGTGTTTCTTTCTGTATATCTGGGGACCAGGTTTCCTCCATAATATCTGTATCAGCCAGGCCAGGATTGTTGTAACTTCTGGACCATAATAAATGTTTATTGAAATATATTATAACAATTAAACACTATCTTACTGATCATTCTGATAAGTATCAGCCAGTCTAATGAAAGAAAGTTACAATGCACATGACTATAGCATCATTTTAAAAATTATTTTCTGGATTTCGCAAATTGCAACATATTGCCACATACGTAAAGTAATTCATTTACACATCTACGGTGCACCTGAAAACTGATTTGTTCTCCCAAACTTCAAATGTGCTCCATTGGCAGTGCTGTGTTTTCAATAAATACATTACCATAGTATTTTGGCACAACAAGTAACTATTTTCCTGACTGCAGTGTCACTATTGCTTAGAGATGCCATATCCTGGGGGATGATAATGACAGAGAAACTTGTACCATGTCCTGGGCGTATTCCTGGGCTAAAGAGTTTACAGGTATCAACATCTGAAAACCTACATGTCTCTCAGTAGGTTAGTGGACATAAAATTATGATGACCCATGAGTCAGCCCTAGATCCATCTCTGTGTTTATACTTTCACATGGCACTTATTACACACATTTTCCTTTTTAACATAAATGCGCAAAACAGAGCAATTCTTCATCTGTCTATCCACACTGTGAGTATACAGATGAAGAATGGGAAGAAGCATGAATAAGCAAACAGCAGTAGTGACCACTCCTAGTAACATTACTACACTCTTTATTTGTGAATGCTAGTCCTGTTATTTTGTTCTGGGTGAAGTGAGGGCAGCCATCGCACCTGCTGGACATCGATCTAAAGCGATGACGCCATATACGGTGTATGCCAAGGACTTACTCACTAAGTCAGTTGGCATAGATCTTATACAATTGTCAGCATTACAGCCTCACTTTGGTTCCTTCTCCTTTATCACTTTGTAAATGCATATCACTTTGTAAATGACTTTTGGACTATGTCAAAGTCTACTCATTACAAACCAGAGGCAGATGTCAGACAACAGAAGTGCTTTACACAAAACACCACAGAAGATGTTTACTGATAGATAGATAGATAATAGATAGATAACATGTGGTGATGACCATGCGTGGCTGTACTAGAATGACATCATGCTGTTACTATAACACCTCTGTCATTCAAGTTTTTCACTACAGACGTGCAGGAAGAAAGAGACAGAAGCATGCCAGACACACGCTGCATTTCTTTTTTCCAGGGATTATTCTGGTATGCTTTCATTGAGTAATCCGAACAGTTGCTGTTTTTCTTAAAAACATTTTAAACTACCACTGAGTTTTTTTGTTCATTTGGTAGATAGCAAATAGTGAATCTACTCCCAATAGTGTATTACAGCCATAGTATTTAATATCAGTGTTTTGTTTGGTCCCTGTGTGTAGCTATAGATAGATTTTCATATACAGTAGTTTAAACTGATTCAATGAAGGTAATTCTTCCGCACACTAAGATCATTAACTGACCAAAGAGGGTAATGAAGAATCCCTAACCTGCTAACCTGTCTTGGCGGTGGACAAAGTGGAAATTTGCAACTGGTGGTATGAAAACATAAAAAATAATAGAAGGTAATGGAGAATGAATGAAAGTGGGAGAAGTGACGATAAAGCATACCCCCATATTCCCCATATTCATATAAATGGACTACGCTTTACCTGTCAAGAATAAATATATTTTCTCCATTGGGCCACATTTCAGAATGCAATTATTTACCAGCTTTTTTTTTACAATTGTGATCAGATTGGTTAACAAATTATTACCAGCTTTAGTAAGAGGTATCAGGCTCATTATAGAATAAATAATATTATGAACAGAGCAGTGAAAAAAACAAACGTTCAATTAATTTACATAGATGGGAACACTGTGTATCAGTGACTTTGTTGGTGACGAAACGTAATAAAATTTTTTGTGATTTCACATTGTAGGCAGACACCACCGTAGTCACTATAGCAGTGCATATGCCCTTCACAGCGTGGCTCTTACAAAGCCATGCTGGTGTTGCATGGGTAATCCCTGTAGTATTATTTACAACCTGTATTTTTTATTAATATTTTGTAATCTACATTTTAAAATGTTGTATTATTATCTTGAATCTGTTTTTTTTTAATTAGTTCTGTCATGACCTACAAAAGAGATATTGTCTATTAGCTGGAGTTCTTGTTGACATATAATTCCTTTTGGAAGCAAGTAGGGTGTGTTAAGAACATTTGAGATTTGCACTATAACCAAATGCAAACAAGCTTCAAAATGATTGCTTGCACACATGGGTGTATGCGGGGTGGGGAAGGAATTTTGGCAAGGAGAAACTATCAAATTATGAAAATCATAAAAGAGAAACAATTAAACTGAGAGACTCTCCATTCGACAAAACACTACTGTACATATTTACATCAGCATTTCCTGGTTTCTTTAGTGTGTTTCAGTTACATTACATAGGACAAATTTTGTTTCTGCGGCATTTATGAAGATCCCGAATTATGGATCAGTAGTTATTATTATTATTAACAGGTTTTTATATAGCGCCATCAGATTACGTAGCGCTTTACAATTTAACTATCAATAAGACATGATTGGGTGGTAACAGACAGAATGGGTGGGGAAGACGGCCCTGCTCGCAAGCTTACATTCTATAGGATATTGGGGATTGATTGGAAACACAGTGGGGATGATCCAGGGGCAAACTCAAGGTCACATGCATTGTGTATAAAGAACTGTAAATGGAAGTTATGATTAATGTGAACAACTCTTGGGAAATGTAAATGTCACAAAATAATGAGAAAGCCAATGATTTTAATTTTTAAAAGAAAAGAAAAATTATTTTTGGGTGAAATAAAAGTCACATTTTATTATTGTTTCTGGTGTGCACCATAACAAGGGTTATATAGAAGGATGTCACTTGCTGTTTCACATTGCTCCTTGCTTAATGTTCTTATCAAGCATTTCTAGTTCATCTTGATCTTCATCTCCTGTTAACATGGGCCTTTCGAAGTTGGCACATTTGTCTATTCAGTGGGGGAGGAGGTTGGATCCAGATACACTGATAAAAAAATGTCATGAGATATTCTTATCAGTGAAAAATATCATAATGCACAGACATGCATAACACTGCTGATTAGTGCCGCTCAGAAAGCATCCAGTCATATGCTGCAAGATTGACACTACTAGCAAANAATTGTCAGTCACTCCTGGGACTCTGAGGCAGTGTTTTTAATTAAAATGACTGAGGTTAATCCCAACAGCCACTTAGCCTGTTATGTACTGATTNATTCACCTCCATTGTTATATATATCGGTATCTGCGACCACCAAGGTTTATTNACACAGTACACACAATATAGCCTTCAGTTCCTCCTTTAACTAACCCACCAGAAATATACGCTACGAAGATTATCATACACCCAATATGACCTCTATGTTACCACTACTGTTTATAAACCAAGCTATNNAGCACATGAATCCATAACAACACAGACAGAGTCAGGAACTTATTAATTGATATTTAATATGAAAAATATAAGAAGTTTCTTCTATCTAGATGGTATGGGGCACTTCATGTTACAAGGACATCTCCCAAGAAAAGCACACAGATCTCATATTTAACTCTGATATGCCCCTCTCGACCCCCCTTTGGAATGTGATATTTGAGGCTTGGTCTAGTTTATATGACAACAGATATATTTCCGTATAGAACCCGGTGAACTACAGACATCTATATATTCTTACAGACTACTTACACTAAAGGAGCACAGTGGGCAAGCTGCGATTTACCCAATGATGAAAGAAGAGATAGGGGGGTATTTACTAAGCCTCGAATTGTGTTTTGCGATTTTACAAATCGAAAGTTCCTTCGATTTGGGCATTTTCGTATTTACTAAGGGCCGAATTTGTAAAAAATCGCAGGTCCGAATGAATTCGCGTTCGAATTCGCGTTCGAATTCGAGGCTCGACCCAAAATATACATAATGGTATTGGTCCTGATCACAAAAAATATGACAATCTAATGTGCGTACAGTCAATTGTCGTGAATGCCTGTGACAAGAATGGGACAGGCTGCCTCGAGAAGTCATTCATGAAACTTCGATTTGACAAGTGTAAAATGGTGACGTCATGCTGAATTCGAGGCACGAATTGACGAAATCGCGGGTCCGAAGGCATAATTCGACGCAAATTCAGGCCGAATTCGCGCCCACAAATCGAAGCAATACGATAAATCGCGCAACGGTTCGATTTCAAAATCGACTCGAATTGGTCCGATTTGTATTNGCGCTGACAATTCGAGGCTTAGTAAATACCCCCCATAGAGACTCTTTTTTCTCTAGTTTTTTTTTAGTACTGAGTTAGTGAGCTTTCTATTCTCAGTGCTGTGGGGTTTACTTTGAGCAATTGAAGGGTACAAATAGTGTCCCAAATATGGGTGAGTGTAGGACTCCACGTAATTTTTAGATAAGGTGAGAAGAAGAGGAAAAAATGGGAGAAAGTAGTACTGTGTTTCCCCGATAAGAAGACACTGGGGGGTATTTACTAAGCCTCGAATTGTGTTTTTCGATTTCACTCTTCGATTTGTGGGCCGAATTGGCCGTTTTCGTATTTACTAAGGGCCGAATTTGTTAAAAATCGCTGGTCCGAAT
>JABWIB010013340.1:4331-18914 GCA_016617825.1 Platyplectrum ornatum
GAGAGCTTGAATCTGATTGCTATGAGCAACATCCCCACTTTCCAATCTCCTTCTCCTAAATTTAGGCCCTGGCCAAATAGAACTATTCTTACAATGAATTCTCTTTNAGTAAGGTGGTATAAGGAAATTATTTTATATAAAAAAGATATTTGGAACATACTTTGGCCAATATTTCTATACATTCTAGTAGAGGAAAATGATGCACCATATGCAAACATATGGTGTGGTGCCTTATGTGAAAGTTATTTTGTGTGCAAGTTATGGGGTGTACATGAGGACTTGGCAAACGCAAGCCGGTGTGCCTAAACAAATTGCAACCAAATTTTGAATGTAAGGTGGGGTATGTAGAAANGAGTAGAGCTCCTTTGACATACGGAACATCATTCCTTACACCAGGGAACTTGTCCCCAGGGACTGATCTTTACCCCCCACAACCTAAATTACGCTAGGTGGAAATTCTGTTCTGTTCTGTTTTGTCTGTGGTCGGACGNATCACAGATTTGCACAAATTAGTTAATCATGTTGCAGTACTGCATNTTTGTGGAGATAAACCACTGCAATCTAGATTTGATTAATGTAATGATCTAGCCATTCCTTTACCTCTCATGCATGTCTAAAGCCATCCCTTTACCCACTTGTATGTATCATGTATCTTGCCCCTACAGTCCCTAGCCATTTGTCAGTTTTATCACTTACTTTATCATCAGCAAATCTCTCTTCTTCTTTTCTTCACTATCTGCTGAGTGTCTTACTGATATGACCTTGGGGGACACACCAGCTGAGCTGTACACTGCGACACAAGGTTTTTCTGACCAACTACTGTTAACATAATGGTTCAGCCATGACTAGTNGCTCATAGATTAACACCACAGCCACCGTCTCTAAGTGCTGGTACATGGCCTGGCATCACTGCATGAACAATGCTAACATTTCACTAGATGGTATTTAACTACCAATCACTGCCTGTAAATTTGTACAGACTCTGATACTTTACTTACCCATTTGAGCCTTCCTCCTCTTATGGACCGCACCCCACTAGTGAAGCAACTGCACTGAATAATTACATACAATTCATGTTATATAATCATCATCCAATCTAAGGGTTTTTGAAAAAACAAAAATGTAGCTAAAACATTGGTGATTTTAATATAAACAATAGTTCCTAGTAAATAAAGGACATAAGAGCTATTTAGTGAATTGAACCCACTGTAATGCATAATAATTACTGACATTAATGAAGGATGTTTATACTTTTGTTTCTTAAAGTCTGTCATCCATCCATCTAAAGTCCTGGAAATCCAAATGCAAAAAAGAGGATTCAGGATGGAAGTTGGGCAGTACATTTTCATCAACTGTCCATCACTGTCCAAACTTGAGTGGCACCCGTTTACTCTTACTTCTGCCCCAGAGGAAGACAGTTTTGCTGTCCACATCAGATCTGCTGGGGACTGGACAGAAAAACTCATTCAGGTGTTTCAAGAGCAAGCAGACAACCCACCGTGGTGAGACATTAGACTTTGCTTTTCTTTGTTATTAGCCTGTGACCCCCACAGTTTAAAATTTCTAACTCTTTCCTATCAGTCTTCAAGTGGATGGCCCGTTTGGGACAGCTAGTGAAGATGTGTTTAAGTACGAAATCAGCATGCTGGTTGGGGCAGGTATTGGCGTTACACCTTTTGCCTCCATCTTGAAGTCCATTTGGTATAAATTTCAGCATGAAGATAATCGTCTGAAGACTAAAAAGGTATTTTTTTGTTTCTTTTCAACATGTATTGTTTTTGCCCGAACAATGAGGAACTAAACTAGCCTTTTTAAAAGTAATCTTGCCGGTAACACAGGGTAAAGAATTCAAATTTATTTATAAGAATATCTATTCTCTGGCCATTAGAAAAAGGGACCGATCTGTAGTTTGTCGATCATTAGAATTTAGATCCAGTATCAGATCCTCTAGTTCAGCAGGGGTGTGTATTTTTCTGTATATATTATATTGTTTTTTCTAATCAATATATAAGTATTATTTCACAATAATATTGCAGCGATAGAGCTGGGTTTTTGTTTTTCATTTATATCTGGTCAGTTCCTCCATATTGTTTGTTGTTTGTTTATAAAAAAAACACTGCAAATGCCACTTAAAACTATAGCTATAGTATGTACTGTATAAAATTTAACACATAACATGGATTCCAATAAAAATCTTGTAATCTTAAATTGTTTATGCAGATTTACTTCTACTGGATTTGCCGGGAGACAGGTGCTTTTGCTTGGTTTGCTGATCTACTGCGCTCACTGGAACAAGAGATGACCTGCTCTGGAAAGGATGGATTTCTTAACTATAGACTCTTTCTGACCAACTGGGACAGTAATATAGTATGTGTATCCTTGACTGTGATGTTTATATCTTGAAACAAATCTAGACTGTACATAGCTACTCGTATACTCTGCAAGTCGTACAAAACAAGTAGTATACCTGAAGTTTCAGTCACTCTAAAATTACACTAACACTCGAAAACGAATGCAAATGTTGCTCTCTCAATATAAAATCCTGCTAGAGCACCTTTATTTTATGCTGTGATGATCAGAGTATTAGGCCTCCTTGCTAAGTCTTGTATTTGGTTCTCTCTACTATTTTTGACAATCTGAATAAATCAATGCTGAACTTGCCTGGAAGTATCCCTTCTTCTCTGCTTTCTGTGACTTTTTTTTCTCCTGCCTTGGCGCCACGCTTCCTGCTTTAACCACCTTATCCTCTATCTCTTATCACATTAGACAGCAATAAGAGGGCTACTTCCTTTAGGCTTCTAACTCTGGACCTTGTTGCCCTTAATAAGAACTTTAATNATTGCCATAAAAATGTTCATATGTGGGGAATAAAGAAACATGCCTATTCCTTTTTTTCAGGCTGGACATGCCATTATAAACTTTGATGTTGCAACAGATGCAGTTACAGGACTGAAGCAGAAAACCAGCTTTGGACGACCAATTTGGGAGAATGAGTTTTCAAAAGTAGCAGATGCACATCCCAGGTTTGTCTAATGAATGGTAGTGCTAACCTCTGTTCTTAAAAGCAGATATGTAATAACAGATTAAATCTGTCAACCCTTTATTTATTATAATGATGGATGTAGNTGTATAAGATATTATGGGCACTGGACTGAATCCAGGTAAATGTCCCACTTCTCTCTTGTGCATGGTTAGCAACACTTACACTGCTATACCCCTGCTTTATGCGACCTTCCGAACCCAGCCTATACTGTATAATTTAAATATACCCTTCCCCAACACACCTATCGCTCAGCAAGGAGAGATCCAATCGAGAGACTGTATACCCAATAATCCATTGATGGCAGATGTAGGAACCAGCTGAGCAGGATAAATAGTACACAAAATCTATANACAAAGAATAATAGTAGCTATTGAAGATGGCTGAACAAAATAGCACACATGAAATATCTTATCATATGTAACACAAAGTAAGGCTAGAGCAGTACAACACAGGATAACCATGTGAGTCCGATACTCTAGCACAGGGGTAGGGAAAGTGCTGCTCTCCAGGTATTGAAACCTAACATGCTTTGTTAGGTATCAACTATGTCTATACAGTTAAAGCATTCTGGAACATTTACTAAGCAGGGAGACTGAAAAGTGTGATTGTTGCCCATAGCAACCAGTCAAATTCAACCTGTCAGTTTCATTTTACATACTAAAGAACGTGCACTCAAATCTGATTGGTTATATGGGCAACATCCCCGCTTTTCAATCTCCCTTCTTAGTTAAATTTAGGCCCTGGAGAGCCACACTTTGCCTTGCTCTAGCACTGTGCAGCAGGGGAATTATATAGAGACTGTTGTAAGTTAGTTCATTAGTTCATTTAGATCTACCGTAGTTCAAACATTAGTTCCAAAAATTTCAGATAGTTCATTTAGTCTTAGACTAGGTCTGAGAGTCCATATACACAGCCAATCAACACTTCACGGGTTTGAAAAAAGGAAGGCGCTGTTCAGACTACTAAGAACAGACTAACAAACAAGCTGCAAGTTATACAGAGGCTGTATAGATCTGACAATACAGTCTGCTCCATCTCTGGCCACACTGAGTGGGCAACTGCTGAAAGTTCAGTAACAAGCACCTTACAAATAGCCTACAAGTAAAGCTGCACTCCCTCAGTGTGGAAAGACTAAAATCTTTCAGTAACATCTTTTAAACTTGAAGTATAATAGTATTTCAAAGTCATAGTGATAAATACATTGATTGAGTCTGGTTATTTACACTAATTCTGTTACTTACACTAATTGTGTACTAATAGCAACATAGTATTTGTGATTGTAAAAGTCAAGTGAGAAATAGCAACTTTGTTATCTCCTAAGTGTGATTTCTATATATTTTTGGGCATTTTTATTTAAATTAAATTGTATATTTATCCATTCAAATTTATTTGTAACATGATATACACACTTATTGAGTGCGCATATAACAGTAGTTGCACCTAAAGATCTTGTATATAATTTATGAGTCCATGGAAGTCTCACAATGAAGTTTGTCTCAGGAGGCTCAGTGGTTAGCACTTTGTCTTATAGCACTGAGGTCAAAATTTCAATTTCTGGACAAGACCTTATCTGTGTGGAGTTTGTATGCTTTCCCCATGTGTGGGTATTCTTNCACACACCAAAAACCATGCTGGTAGATTAACTGGCAGCTGACAATTGTCCTTAGGGTATGTGTGTGGTTGAAAGTTTGGGTGTCACCGCTGAGGGTGTACTGATGTGTAACTCCAGGGAAAGGTGGGTGCTATGAAGGGTCGCTTCACAGGATGGGTAGGTGGCGANTGGATGGAATGGGNAGACTAGAAAGCCATGTGGGTCTTATCAGCCGTAAATTACTATGTTACTGCATTTATGTAATGCTCCACTCTTTATATTAAGGAGAGAGCATTCTCCAAAGGNAAGGTCATTTTCTTAGAAATTCTCAGACAGCCACATCTACTCNAGAGGGTTTATCTAACTTACTGCTGTCCTCACATGTGAAAGCATACATTTGAGCAATTCATAAACATATGGGACNGGATCCAGACTACAAAAAAGTAGTTGTTTTCCATTGTTTTCTCTATTCTGAGAGCAATTCATACAGTATAATGCTTAATTTACTCAACTGAATGTCAGGCAAAGGAGGCAGGGTCTTATTTTTTTTTTTTTTTTTTTTTTACAGATTCCTCCTTGGAACGTGTCAATATTCTGTTATTTTGTATACCAGGTATGTCTTGCAAGTAAAATTACTTTTTTTTTTTGACAGATCTACAGTGGGAGTTTTTCTCTGTGGTCCTCAAGCACTGGGTAAGAACCTACAACAATGCTGCCATCAGTACTCCAGCTTGGACCCCAGAAAAGTGCAGTTCTACTTCAATAAAGAGAATTTCTGAGATGGAGCACACCTTGACAATTTCTGCTGTACATTTGTGGACAGAACCAATTTAAGACAAACTGTGTTGGAAAAGGTATATTTAACACAGCTCCAATAAAACAAACTATTCTTTTTAGAATTCTAAAATAAATCATTCTTGTATGAACAGTATTCTTATATAACGACAGCTGAATATATGATGGTGGTATCTACCACTATGACCAGGTAACTCGACTGCAGATCACAGGACACAAACTTCAAAGTTGATGTAACTACCAAACGTCTATTGATTGAGGCAAGATTTCTATTCCTGAACAAGTTTGTATATTTGTCAGAATTTCTCATTTTTTAAAATAAATATTTTTGTAAATAAATAGTTGTCTTCAACCTAATCCTTTAACTTGTGGCTTATGCTTACTACCTTAGAACATTCAATGAAAGCGTTGCTGGGAGTAACGACATTTAAGCAAAGGTAAAAACAAAAATGAGGCTTTTTTTTAACCAGAACAAAAATATCACATCAAATACAAAATAGGGAAAAAAAAAAGATCTTCTGATAAGGAAGTACTAAAATAATTGCCTAATTATTGTTAATCTTGGAGAAAGATTCTAGATCTAGTTCACAGGAATTTTATTCCCTCATGTAAACTAGTTAGGTACACTACTTAAACAAGTCTGACTATTATATACTAAAGATAAATGGGAAACCAGTTAACAGTAACTATGGACCAGATCCACGGAGTCAGATTTCCCAATCTGGGCNGACCGCTCAGTGAAGATATGCATGGCCCTAACAAGGTGAAAAGGTTATAGTGACCCCCTTGGAAGAACTTGAATACCACAAATCCAAAAATTCACGAAGGCAATTGTCAGATATAAAACTACCTTTGAGGATAAAAGGTCAAAATTCCATAGCCTCAAAGGGCTCATAAAGTGGAAATTTTAGGCTAGACAAGAGTCACAGGAAGAACAACGATCTTAACTTAATGATTTTAAAGTTCATCTATTTTGCAGATGCAATTTAAGTGTTAGGAGACCCATCCCAGAGGTTTAAGATTGCTGCGATCATATAGGGATTCCCTTTTCCAGATTCCCTACGCCCGACGCAATTGTGCATTTCCCATGCGGTGATTGCGTCTGTTGCCTCCAGCAGCCGAGACTGTTCTGGTCACACGGTGACCTCTTCTCCTTCCTTCTACATTAAACATAGGGTCTCCTAGTACTGGGAAGTTTATCTCAACATCTGAAACATATTAATCAGGACATGATTAACTTGCATCACCATATTTGGACCAGATTTATATCCATTCACGTGATATATTTAAGCCCCCTGGGTCCTCAGGAGTTATTCCCTCTAAAGAGGAGCTGAAGAGTATTCTGTCACTCATTCCCAAGACAGGCAGCTGAGAAGCCTTAAAACTACCTAATTTAGTACTAAACCAAAGCAAAGTATGGAAANCTATAATATTTCATTAGTTACCCTAATTATGTGACTCCAGGGCGTTAAGAAGGACACTAAGCCCTCAAGAGGAAATCCCTGAGTTCGAGTAGCTGACCTTAGGGCTATTAAGTATCTTGGGAACATACCAAACATTACTTTACAACACTATGCATCTACACATACATAAAAGGGTAGGTTCAGTTTTAATGACCTGACCAGCATCAAGGCACCTTCTGTGAGTTCTTACCCTTGTTGCATGTGTACACAGGATGTCTGTAGCAAGACAGCTCTCCATTTAAACGTGTGCAGTGGCAATATTAGTCATAGACTAGTAGTAGACACAATAGACTTGGCTGTGCTTCTATTCAAATATTTGAAATGTGTTCAAGTGTATAAATATGTNCAAGGTGCAGCCAAGGACAAAGATGTTACAAACAAACTAATTGCATAAATTGGCTATTTTTCAGTCAAGATCCAGACCTTAGTATGCAGGGCATCCTAGTTCAAAAAGACACAAATGACATCATTGATTTGCACAATCATGATTTGCTAATATTTTAATAAAAAAAAAAAAAACCACTACAGGGAAAAAAACAAAGAAAATGCACAACAAAAAAACTGGGAGCTCAATTTTCCAGTAACAAAATTTGCTTTCCACTGCTATTTGCAAAACATGCCTCTCCTTAAGTATTCAAGAACCACTTTTCCTCGAAGGTTGTTAACCCATCCTTTTTCTGAACAGTACTGGCTTGACATATATACCTGTGCATAAATAGAAAGACATATAAATCATTTGATCTATTCCTTAATAAATTTTCTACTTTTAGCAAAAACATAAATGCCNTAAAAAAGTTTAAAGCTCACACAGAAAATGTAATTTTCCATGAAAACTCACATTTATTTATTAAATAAAAGGTAATTAATAGTTCATATTCATATAGTTAAGACACTGCTAGAAATAATNATTTTTATTTGAAATATTTTTTCCCATCAAACCTTGCTTTTATTATTAAATGTTTAATTTGCAGCAATTAAAGCATTGCAAACCTTATTCATTCTAGTTTTTATTCTAGCTATTAATTTGTTGAGTTACTCTTAAGAATTTTCACCACAATCTCCCTAAAGCACCAACGACTTGGATGATTGGCTTGATAGGCACTTCTTGAATACCTTACGGTCAAGCTGCTNCCACAACAGGGCTAAGATCTGGTGGAAGTGGTGACCATTTAGAATACCAGCTGTGTGCTTTTTCCCTAAATAGTTATTGGATAATTTAGAGGTGTGCTTTGGGCCATTGTTCTAGGTCTAGGTCTTGTTGCAGGAGATAACTGGCTCCGATAAGTGCTGTCAACAGGGTATGCCATGGTGTTGCAAGGTGGAGTGATAGCCTTCCTTCAAAATCCCTTTTACATTGTAAAAATATCCCACTTTACCAGCACCAAAGCAGCCCCAGACCATCACATTACCTTCACCGTGCTTGACAGATAGCGTCAGACACACTCCCAGCAAGCATCTTTTCATTTGTTCTGAGTTTCACAAATGGACTTTAATGTGATCCAAACAAATTAAACTTCGATTTGTCTGTCCATAACACTTTTTCCGCCCCCCAATATTCACAATAAAAAACACTATGCTGGCCATCACTAAATATCTANCGCTACTACAAACCATCTATGATGCAATAGTAATGGATATTACTTGTTGTTGGGCTATAGTAGAGGCTGGGCTGCCACCATTTTCACTCTCCCCTAGCTGCCACCTGTTTGAATAACTATCAGTACTACTATACTACTGTAAATGGTATAAACAGGCAAACTAAATGATTCTCATGAATCCCCTCTGTGACGGTTCTGGACATAAACAGCAGTACTGACGTGATGCTAACAAATATATTAGTGTTTAAATATTTGAGTGCTATTTATTATAAATAATATAATATAACAGACTAATTTTTTCTCATGGTTCTCAGGTTCTATGGGGCCGATTCAATCCCCGTTTTAGATGCGAAAAAGCCGGGCACGCTTTTTCGCGTCTCTGCCAATATCTAACAGGGTTTACTAGCGCTATAGCTGTGCACTCTATCAGTACATATATGAAGGCTGATAAATGTTCACTTATAAGGATCCCCCAAATGAAGGTTCCAATTATATATATTACAATGGCCCCTTTCCAGTCCAGTATGCTCCTGCTTCTCACCACTTAGCCAAGGATGAAAAGCGGGTAAAGGGGGTAAAGCGGGTAAAGCGGGTAAAGGGGGTAAAGGGGGTAAAGGGGGTAAACGCCCCCCCCCAGAGTTTCTTAGAAATGAAGTCTATGCGAGGAATTGCTCAAAACATGAATAGACTGTCAAGTCTCATTTTCTACCCATTTTGCAGCTAGTATAATCATTTGCCACATTAACTATGTATAGAGTATGTATTGCTAAGTTATTTTTTTATTTTATCTTCACTGGAAAAAACATCCCCAGTGCGAGTAGCACTGATTGTTTTCATGCAGTTTATCAGCATATCTATCCATCTAGAAAACACAAAGTTCTACTCACAATATAGAGAGAGACNCTACAACCAAGACAGTCGCCATGATGGTACTCACACAATTAGGGTGCACCTGTGGATTTCTGAATCTGTTCCTTTAAGATAAGGATACTCTGTCTCTGCTCAGGTGGCAACATTGCAATCTGGTCTGGCGTTAGCTGCAAAACTTGCATTATGAGGGCAGCCTATGGGGAACAAGAAAGAACATATCAGTATAAAGGCTTCCAGTTATGTACTTCATAGCTATTTAAACAGAATTTAGCTGCCCATTCTTATAAAAAAATGTGGACTAAATGTGGTAAATAAAATATCAAATGTATACAATATTTGACATTTTTATATAGATTTCACCTAAATAATCATAATTATTTGGCTGTGCATGAAAAATAGTAGACAGGAATTAAAATACATTTTAGACTTAGACCTTATAAAACAGGACTAATTTAAATAAAATATTATAAGAATATAGATAATTTAATAAGAATACTCTGAGGTGTGTTGTATCGGCCAAACCACAAACATATGCAAAGAGCATATAACTTCCATAAAACAGATATTTTTTGATAAATACTGAAATGGTGGGACACCGATATAAACAAGACCCTTTTATAGAATATAACATGTAATGGGAAATGAGATGTTCAAAACACTACCACAACAATAGAATAAGCACCACTTAGCGTCTCTGCTTAAAAGGAGTGGCTATAAAATTAAATTCAAGTGCACATAAAGGTGAGCTGCCATTTAAGATTTACAACATTGGGAACAAGTGCTAGTCCAAACATTTCAGCATTTTCAGGTTTATAGTATACAAGTCAGAAAATGTTTGTTTTTGATTGCCATAAAAGCAGAGCAGAAACACAGGTTTCCTTAGCAACTTAAAATTGGAAGCTGGTGAGCAGATTCATGTGCAAAAGTATCCTGCAGTTTCAGCTAGCATGTTATTGGTTAAACCAGTGACTACTACCATATTTTTTTTCAGGACAAAAAAACACAATTGGTGCTTATTTTCGGGGTAGGCCTTATTTTATTGACCTGCTTTTAATCCAAGTGCTGCCGACATTATGACACCTCATTGTTCCCCAAGTGCTGCTGACATTTTGACACTTCATTGTGATTTAGATANGGCTTAATTTCGGGGAAAGGCTCATTTTAGACAATTTACTGTAAAATAGGATTATCAGGGTAGGTCCTATTATAGGGGAAACACGGTAATAGCGACATCAGTCGGACAGCATAAGCCATTATACAAAAGACATTGGTAGATTGATTGACTTACGAAAAAACAGCTAAGCTGGTTCCATGCTACAGAGCCTTTTCTGTTGAGGAACATGGTCAACCAAGTTAGTTGCTTTTTCATTTCCCAATCTGCTGTGGTTAAATCCTACAACGCTGGATTTTATCATTTTGATTTTAATCACGATTTAATCATTTGAGATGAAATCATGACAGAATGTATGCATCTTTAAGATTAACAGATGTTGGGAGCATGTCTGTTTTCAGACCCATGAGGATCTTGCTTTTACTTCTGATTTAATTCTTCCACCACAATCCTTGGGTGGTGTCTCCAAGAACTCTAGTCTGTAACCATCATTGATTGTGTCTAAAACCCATTTATCTGAGGCACACAGAAACCTTCTTTCCATCACCAGGGGGTATATTTAAGCGGCGNGATTGCAGTGAGATTGAAAAGAGGGGATGTTGCCCATAGCAACCAATCAGATTCGAGTTCATATTCTCCAGTGTGTAAAATAAAACAGAGCTTTAATCTGATTGGTTGCTATGGGCAACATCCCCACTTTCCAATCTCACTGCAATCTCGCCGCTTAGTAAATATACCCCCAGGTCTGGAATTGAAGCTTTCCTTAAGGAGCAATTGAGAAAAAGGAGTAGAAAGTCTTAGTTCTCCCTCCAGGTTGGGAACAAAATCAAACTTTGGAATTTGACATGTATTTACCAGGCCTGTATAATCTTTTCTCCTTCAAATCTACTGTGATGTGTTCTGTGTAATGTTCTAAAAGGCCTAAACTAAACAAAAAGTACCTCCAGCAACCACTATTATTTTCCAGATATTTTTGCTATCATTTCAAGCATTTTAGAGCAAAACCCAGAGTACAGTGCAGTCATTCTTGTGATGGTCAATGTACAGTAGCCATTGTACTAACAACTTTATAGTAATACCAAAAAAAATTAAAACAGTTCTTGTGTGTTTTTGTGTGTGTGTGTGTGTGTGTGTGTGTGTACATACATATAAATAAATGTGTGAATATTTATTTCATAAAAGTTGCGCATTATGCAGTTTTCATGAAATTTTCTAATTTTTCACNATTAAATACAGACTGTATCAACCTAAATTTACCACTAACTTAAAGTACAATTTGTCACAAAAAAAAATCACTATCTGTTGGATAAGTAAAAGCATGAAAAAGTTATTACCACATAAAGTGACATGTCAAATTTGGAAAACAGGGCTTGGTCTTTAGAGACCAAATAGGCTACGTCTTGAAGGGGTTAAATACTCTGTCTGTTAAAGCAGACTTCATTAATTGTATAAATTTAGCCATTTGATAAGAAAGTTGTGGCAGTTCTGTCATTGTAGGTTCTGGGCATATTGGTGATAGTAAATGGTCACACAAAGCACATTTAGATGCTTATAAATATATCCAATATCTCCCCTTCTTCCTGACATGACTCCAGAAAGTCTGGGAAATGCCCAGTGGTCTATGCTACCATGGAGGTAAAGACATACATANACAGAAAGAATATTAGCAACTAAGCGTAAAAGTTATATCTTACCTTTTCATGGTCCTGTGGGGTGATCTGATTCTGCCCAGGACTGAAACCACCCTGCCCTGAAGGGGCTTGGACACCTGGGACCTTAAAATAAATGTATTAATATGATAAAAGTCTGAAACAAAACAGATTTGGCTAGATTTACTAAGCTCTTGAAAAAGTGGAGATGTAGCCCATAGCAACCAATTCTAGCTCATTCTCCAATATGTAATATGAAAATTACCTAAAATATAATTGGTTGCTACAGGCAAAATCGCCTTTCCTTTCCTGCAGCTCAGTGAATATAGTCCATTGTGTTCAAACTATTTATGAGCGCATGCAGATCCCAAACTACCTACTTTAGGTATTTCCGGTGCAGGTATATTAAGCACCAGTTATTCACTAAGTGTTCCTCCTCCTACAATTAGATCACCCCCCACAATTGAACAATACAATTAGTAAATCTACCCCAGTAAAAAGAAGTATTAAATCCATAAAAAAGATCTCCTTCTCCAGTTTCCCTTTCCTGCAGTTTAGTAAATCTATCCCAATCTGGTTAATTCCCATACAGATTTGTGCTGCAAATAGCCTAACTAGCACAAATCACTGAGCACCAAAATTACAGAGACTGGAGGGTGAAACAAGAAGCAAAATTCGTGAAAGAAGAAAAAAGTGGGGATGTTGCACAAAGCAACCAATCAGATTACATCCAACATTCTCAAGTATTTAATAGAAAAGTGAGCATTAGAATTTAATAGGTTGCTACANGCCCACAATATCTGTACTATTCAGAACTGCATGTTTCTACATGTTTAGAATAGCATGCAGGTGAGATGACACGCAATGTGTCCGCCTCCCCTACAGCGAAATGTGATTGTAGAGACTATGGCTTCTATAGCTGGAGCCTCTGCGCTGTGTGTGAGCGCAGCAGCGCTCACTGCACATAAANGCCAGCATAACTAGTATGCCAGTTCTTAAGAATGAAAGCCAGTATCATATATTTTGTTCATGCTGGCTTGACTGCACTCACACACAGAGCAATATTTTTGGGTTATTTACAAGGAAACAAAAAAAACCCCCAAAATAAAACAAAACAAACAAAAAAAAAACACAGACAGACAACTTTTACTAACTTATTATTTTCAAAACATTGCTAGCCTCTATGACACAGGTAATTGTCCAGGGGCAATTACTTGTTTCTATCTACTCCGTGCAATTTACACCATGGCATATCCACCCGGGAATCACGCAGATGCGCCACTCTGGTCCAAAGTTCCTATATTGGAACCTGCTATAGAACAAAGCCATCATAATTACCAACAGGCTGGAGAACCTATCCCAATAGGGCATCGCTGTGGAATTAATGTTTCGATGCAGGCGCAGCTACAGGTGGACTAAAATGAATTACTTGCTCGGCAAGGTAGACATCTGTGCATCGTTTAATAATCACAGAAGGCTACATTGTATCCACTCACACGTATTAAAAAAAAGTCCATCCAGCAGTCTAAACACAGACTCGTGAAAAAAAACAAAAAAACAAAAAAAAACAAACCAGCTGAGCAGTTTGATTGTGGGTATATGTTATTCATATATATTTTTGACTGCACAAATTAGTTTTTGGATTATCATTTGCCATAAACAAACAACTAAAGTGGCTATCTGCTGTGATGGACGGGATTAAGGATACTATACATCTTATGATTATTATCTGCAGGAGTCATCTTTGCAGGAGCTCACAATTAAGATTTTCCTATCTTGATATCCATTCTATATTTGGAAGTATTTTTATTATATAGGTGACCAGTCCTGCAAATTCTGCAATATTTGGAATAAACATAATACATTTATTACATGAAGGGACACTTTCATAGTCTTTTTATAGTTCAGAAAGATTTATTGACAGCCGTCTCTCAAACAATTTAACATATTGCCAATGACAATAACTATGCATCAGACTTCATGTCTTATATTATTTCAGGGTATATAAAATACTATATGTATATGTAAGGATTGTCAATTATATCCAAGTGCTTCTTTACTATTTAATTGTTTTTGTTGGTAGGAACTATGGTCGGTCGGATCTATTTCCCTCCCTCAGGGAAGACCTATTAGGGCAGACAACTGACAAACTAAGGCCCACAGCACAATACTGTGGATCACTCCATTTTAAAGCAAGGGGTGGAGTCACAATGCAGCAATTTGCATTACTGTGCGATTATCAGCACTGAACAGTGTGTATGGAGCTTAATTTTAACAATCAACTCTTGAAGTCCCACCTTGNGTTATACAGAGGAGGTAAGCTGCTCTCTGGGAGTCTCCTGTGCATTTAGAGAGCAGGCAAGTATGCTCTATAAGCAACANGATGTCTTACTTAACTAAACATAAAAGGGTGATATCTAGAAGCCCTTTTCCACTGCAGTGTGAACCTGGGTTTTTTCCAGG